>WNWK01007623.1:60000-92155 GCA_009830355.1 Cherax destructor | reverse complement strand
TAAAGAAAACCATTATGAAAATAAAAATTCCAGGTTATTTAATTTATAAAGGAAACATATATTTCCCTTTGATAATGTGAGTAGTCACGTAAGCCCCTTGGAATTCTTCCCTATTTTTCATAGTGGTTTTCTTGCATATATATATATATATATATATATATATATATAATATAATATATATATATATATATATAATATATATAAAATATATATATATATATATATATAATATATATATATATATATATATATATATATATATATATATATATATATATATATATATATATATATATATATATATTATATATATATATATATATATATATATATATATATATATATATATATATATATATATATATATATATATATATATATATAATATATATATATATATATATATAATATATATATATATATAATATATATATATATATATATATATAATATATACATAATATATATATATAATATATATATAATATATATATGTATATATATATATAATATATATATGTATATATATATATAATATATATATGTATATATATATATATATATATATATATATATGTATATATATATATAATATATATATATATATATGTATATATATATTAATATATATATATATGTATATATATATATATGTATATATATATAATATATATATATATATATATATATATATATATATATATATATATATATATATATATATATATATAATATATATATGTGGAAAATTTTGGGTATTTTCCGAAAGGTTATAATCGATAGCCTTTCTAATGTGAATATTCTTAATGTGTGGCTGTTGGTTCGTATTTTTCTTGAGATGAGGAAAGAACCATCGCGACGGTAGCGTGGTACGCCAAGATGGGTCAAATGAAGTCACCCAGGCAGTCGCGCTCGTGGGATAAAGGTGAATGGAGGTGAACGATGGGTGGGCTCTGGATATAATGGAGATGGAAATCGGCGTTTACTACGACCAAATCGCGGTTAATGGTCTCTCTTCACAATAGTGAATGTTGTGAATATTCGCCGGGCATAATGTGGGACATTAAGTCCAAGAAACTATAATAATAGAGTGTTAATGTGTTAAACAGTGAGCGACGTCGTCATGGCGGTGTTGATGGCGGAAATGTGCGTCGCTTCGATCAGCGTTCATCGCACGCAATTATTAATGGATTAACTTCTAACGAGAGTAAATTAACGGGACATTAAACCGACGTGTGAATAGTGTGTAAAGTGTTGCGTATAAACTCTACTGAAGGGGTATAGTGAGAGGATATGAATCACTACCCTGACCAACCACGTTAAATAACGCCCGGTCTCGTGGGCGTAAGAGAGTTCAAGGGATCAATCTTCTCTCGACTCATCGGGACAACCACCAACATCATCGTCTTGCCGGAAGAATAATCTACCGAGCATTCAAATTTTTTACGTTATAAATATCGGTTATCGAAAATAACGTAAGATGATAGCATCGTAACACGGGGTACCACTGTATTGACAAAACCTTCTACAGGTGATGCCCAGCTGAACATTATGATTAACAACACTCTTATTGCTAAATATAATGAGGGCAAATTCCTGGGCCTACACCTTAACAGCAACCTGAAATTCAACACACATATCCAACACATAACAAAAAAAATATCCAAAACAGTTGGGATCCTCTCCAAGATACATTACTACGTACTACAATCAGCCCTACTCACACTATACTATTCACTCATCTATCCCTAATCACCTATGCCATTTGTACCTGGGGATCAACAGCAGCAACCCACCTAAAGCCAATAATAACTAAACAAAAAGCTGCAGTAAGAATTATCACGCAATCCAATGCTAGACAACATCCCCCCCCACTCTTCAAAGACCTAAACTTACTCACTGTACAAAACATTCTCACCTACTACTGTGCATCCTACATTTACAGAACCATAAATTCTAATATTAACTCTGAACTAAAACACTTTCTTGATAGTTGCAACAAGACCCATAGACACAATACCAGACACAAAAATCTCTACGACATTCCTCGTGTCTGGCTAAATCTCTACAAAAATTTGATGTACATAAAAGGGTCTAAAATCTGGAACTCCCTGCCTGAAAATCCTAGAACTGCAGACTCAACCACCATTTTCAAAAGTACCGTTAAAAAACATCTTATCTCCCTAACACACCCCATCATCAGCTAACTTCTTTGTATCATGAACACATCCAAAACAAAATATACTTACTCTTGTTATCTGTGATTTCCCCTAATTTACACTTACACTCACCCAAATGACTGTAAACATAAAATTCCTAACATAGCTATTGCCTAATAAATCCTAAGTTAGTCATAAGATGCTCTCCCAATATAGGAGTTTTAATAGAAACAGTGTATCATTCCAAGACAAAACCATTCCCATTACTGAATTTACTAATTGTAATATTGTTATATGTTTTGTACTACCTCACTATTATAAATCTAATTAATCACTTCAGTAACCTAACCTTTATATCAGTATGCAATAAGGTATATTAAAATGTACTGCTCCATAACCTGTGCCAATATAGAGTAAGAATTAGATTTAGTCTGCCCGAAATGCCAAGGCATGCTAGTGGCCTTCTTTGTAATTATTATTTTAGAATATGTAAACCACACGTTATAAGCTTTGCATGGAAATAAACATTTTCATTTTCATTAAATAAATGTCACTGAATAAGTAAATAAACAAATAATTACTGTAACTAACTAAGTACATACTGGTATTGAAAAATAAATACATGAATACAAGTTTAACCTATCAGTAAATGTACTGTACATGGTGATATTTTGACTTGATGATGGTTCAGTAGCACCATTGTAAAGTCAAAATATCGTAAGTTAAAGCATGGTAAAGAGAGAGGAGCACCTGTACTGTAGTAGGCCTTCTAGTTTTAGGCCTAGCTTGGCTTAGGGGTCAGACTCCAGTCCATTGAGTGAGTTACAACATTCCTTTGTGTTTCCTAAATTTCAATTATTTTTCCACAGGATATGAGAGCTTGAGCCCATACGCCCTCCAGGCAGCATTCTACCAGCAGGCACTGATGCCACAGCCGAGTATCACAGCACTGGAGCGGCCATGTTACACTACCACCACTGGAGAATAACAGTACAGCGACTCTGAACAACATTAATGTTATCTAACATTTTTAGTGCTTCGGACATTTAAAACATTTTTAGAAATAAGTGAAACAATCTTGTTTGCAGTGAACGGAGGTCACTGTATGTGTATAGTGCAGTGAACGGAGGTCACTGTACATGTGTAGTACAGTGAATGCAGGTCACTGTATACATTTAGTGCAGTGAGGTCAATGTAAACAGTGACCTCCTACCAGAACCCATTGACAAGTGTATATCACTGCTACAACACACCCAAAAACTGTTAATACAGCACAGTAGTATACTGTGGCATTAAAAAAAACACGGGGCAAAACGTCTCAGTAAATCACCATGAATCGCACTGGCCAGTGCATGTTTTGGCACTGCATGGTGCCAGTGATCATGTGAAGGCACTCAGGGAAGAGTGCCCAGGATATTCTGTTTTCCATACATTGTAACATACAGTGAGTGTATGCTCAGTCCCACTGATGCAGGTCTCATTCAGGCAAGTCCCACTCATGCAGGTCCCACTCAGGCAAGGTCCCACTTATGCAGGTCCCACTCAGGCAAGGTCCCACTAATTCAGGTTCTACTCAGGCAGGTCCCACTTTGGCAGGTTCAACTTAGGCAGGTCCTACTCAGGTAGGTCCCACTCTGGCAGGTAACACTCATGCTGCTGAGGTAAGCAATGATGTAAATCATTATGCTCGGAAATACTGAAAAAACTTTAATACAATCAGTCCTCTTATAACGCTCATCTGTATACAATTTGTAAGAGAGCTGATTGTGTATAGAGGAGTTTTGTAAGAGCTTACTGTATATAAAAGAACTTTTTCAGAGCTTACTGTATATAATGTTGTAAAATACTAGTTTCTTGTGTCAGTTTATATTATCATCAACAATGAGGTAGTTCATAGGTTGTTAGAAAAGTGACTGTGATAATGTATGAAATGTTTTAGCAAATGTTTTGTCATTTACAGCAAGACAATGATGTATGATACAGGAGCATATTGATGAATACAGACTATGGCATGTAATTGCAGACCATCATGCAAGTAAGTGTAGTTTGCGTGAGGGCACAAGGAGGTAATAGTGAAGTTGTGCTACTTTCAAAGCACTTTAATATTTGGAAAAAACGTGAGGATGTCTGTCTCATACACCGAGTGCTGTCTCGTCCCCTGTAAGTACAGTGCTCCCTGATTCTGTTCTATGGTATTGTTTCCTAAAAAAAACCTCAAGGAAGGAGGTGATGTCAACGGGGGGTTGGGGCACTGACCCTGGAGACTGAACCTGCCCTTCCCTCACATCCAGCCTTCTAGGCCACCCTTATGGATTTAACACTTCCCTGATTGTTGCTTCAGAGGCCAGGCTCTAGCACAGGGTCTACCGTCTACCCTCACAAATTTAAACAAAATATTCCTGTGTTAATTAGGCATAATTTTGAGGTAAAAATCAACAGAAGTAATTTCTGCATGTTTCTGGCCATTGTCCTAGGGTAGGAATGTACACAAGTATTTTGTGTTCGAGTTGACTGACTGGTGTGAAAGTTGTGCAGGTGGTGACTAGAGCATATTTCACACACCAGTGGGTTGTAAAAGCCATCAGTGGGCAAAACATCACTATTCGCAACTTCAGATTAACCCCCTCGAGTTAATCCCAAACCACTGTAATGTACATGGATTTATTTTCTGCGATGACCCGATAACAAATAACCCATATGGGGGTCATCCGGGAGTGACAGGTAATCAGGTTTGATCCGAGGAAGAGGAGGTTAGCATCCCCCTCCCCCCAGTTCCCTCGAAGAAAGTTAGGTAACCAAGTTTGCCTTTAAAACTTAGGTGTATATTTATTTGTTGAACTTCGTTAGTAATAATAATAATATTGTATGTAAACTACATTATCTGTGTACTGCATAACAAATTAAAATTAAAATTTGAATATATGCATCAGGTGACAATACAGTGGTGACTTGCAAGCCTGGAGACACTACAAGTGGTGACTTGCAAGCCTGGAGACACCACAAGTGGTGACTTGCAAGTCTGCAGACACTACAAGTGGTGACTTGCAAGTCTGCAGACACAACAAGTGGTGACTTGCAAGCCTGGAGACACAACAAGTGGTGACTTGCAAGCCTGGAGACACAACAAGTGGTGACTTGCAAGCCTGGAGACACAACAAGTGGTGACTTGCAAGCCTGGAGACACTACAAGTGGTGACTTGCAAGCCTGGAGACACTACAAGTGGTGACTTGCAAGCCTGGAGACACAACAAGTGGTGACTTGCAAGCCTGGAGACACAACAAGTGGTGAGGTGGTCTGAGGTAATCAGTTCCTCAGCCTTGAGGGACTGACTACTTTCCATCAAGGCTGAGGGACTGATTACCTCAATCCACCTTGTACTTTATCTCTGTATTCAACTGAAGAAGCCTTCAACACAGGCATAACAAGTGTTGCACATGTTTGAAGCTGACGAGGTGTGTGTGTGTGTGTGTACCCCCCCCCACACACAGTCCCTGTGAGGTCCATCTTACCAGTGTGTCTGTGTTATTGTAGTCAAGTATCCAGTCCTTTGATGGTTCTACTGTATACACACACACTGTTACATGTCCCACATATGGTGTACTGTACAATCCTGCCATGATTCATACTGACCCCAGAACAGAGTACAGTGGTACCCCGACTTACGATATTTTTTCATTCCAGAATGCTGTTCAAGTGCCATTACCAAACGAATTTATCTCCATAAGAAATGATGTAAAATAGACTAGTCCTTTTAGACCCCCAAAATTACACTTACAAAAGCATTTAAAAAAATCAACTTACATAAAAGGGTGTGTTTGGGGACCATCGTAAGTCGGGGTACCACTGTACTTATAATAGATTCTTTCACATCCTCAGGATCTGTACCAGTCAACACTTCCTTCAAGAACAAACTTAGAATCTTTTCTGCCTTATAAATTTCCTGAAAACATTACTGACTGTAAGACTAAAGTCCTTATTAACGTTCACAAGTCAGAGAGCAAGTACTACCATCCATTGTAGGCTCTACCAGCAACTTCCATTGGTACTATTCTACCTGCACCTGACACTGGATTAGTGGTACTTATATCCAGACCTGTTGAACAAATCCACTACTGGACATCCAGGTTGTGGTGGACATGTTGGACTTGGTGCAGCTAGCATCAACAATCTGGGTGATCAGGTCATGCACCAGGAGGCTTGGTCTAGGACCAAGCTGTGAGGATGTTGATCCATGGGAGACTCTCCAGGTAGCTAGAATAGTGACTGCAGAAATATACTGTGTGGGCATGCGATCGTGTCAACGTAAAACCATTGAGGGACTTGCATATCTGATCACAAGAACACAGACCACCAACAGCACGAACGACACACAGAATGCATCTTATGCACATCTCACAAGCTTCAAACAAACGCAACTCTTTCAACAGGAAATCGACCTTAGCTGTGTTGCATTGCCAATAAATACAAAGCCGATTTTTTTGTGGGTCCCCAAACACGCTGATCTTCAAGGCAACGAACAAGTCGATTCAGCCTCTTGATTATTTACGTATAGAAGCAGCAGCTACACTTGTGTCTACCTACCACCAACACTTGTGTCTACCACCAACACTTGTGTCGTCTACCACCATCACTTGTGTCTACCACCAACACTTGTGTCGTCTACCACCATCACTTGTGTCTACCACCAACACTTGTGTCTACCACCAACACTCACACTCAGGTACGTGTTAGTGAATTCCATTGTAGCATTGAGAGCAATGCAAGAATAAGTGTGATAGGGTCATAAGAGGTCAGGAATCATTGATGCTGATCAAACTAGTCTAGCAGGTGGGGCCAGGAGCTGAGTCTCAACCCTCATAAATGCACCTTGGTGAGTACAACTCACCAGATCAGCATTTCACAGGGAAGAGGTAAAGCTGTAGGGGCTCCCAGCATGACAGGAACACAATTGTTACTAATGAGGTTTAAATCTATGGAAACAGCTCTAATCCCTGGGATCAAGAGCCCTTCTCCAGCATCAAGGCTCCACCCTTTAAAAAGGTGTATTACCAAAGCATATAGAAGTGTATACCATCAGTAATATGTTGTATAGAGATGTATGTATAATATTTTTGTATTAATACAAAGAGTGAAAGACATTTCTCACTATAATACACAAATCCACAGTATTTACAAAGGATCTGACTAACATAAGATAGAATTTGATCCTCTACAACACAATTCTGATCCTAAAATGGTGATTCCTTTTCCCGTTTTGATTCGACAAACATCATAGAACATGATTACCACCATAATTATCACCATTTCTTTTTATTTGTTAATTTTGTTTCATATATATATACAGTCATCCCTCGGTTTTCGGTTTTAATCCGTTAAAGATGGATCGGCTAAAACCAAAATCGGCGAAAACCAAAACTATTTTCCCCATAAGAAATAATGGAAATTCAATTAATCCGTTTCAGAAACCCAGAAGTTTGGAAAAAAAAAAATTTGGGGGGGCCTTAAAGATAGATTTACATGCACAAATGAATGAAATGAATGTGGCACTTACCCTTACTGAAGACTGATGTTGTTGGATGGAAGAGAGATAGGAGGGAGAGGGTAGAAACCCTAATTTTTGGAAGGGAATCCCTCCATAAGGACTCTAGGTACCAAGTCCTCATCTGGGGTCACTTCCTTCTTTGTCTTTTAATCCCACTAGGACCAGCTTGTGATTCACTGCACACCTGTGGCACTAAATATCTCTCCAGAGAGCTCTGTATCTGGCGGTCTTTAAAATGTCCCTAAAATGGGACATGGAATTGTCATTGTAAAAGTAGCCAGCACGGATTGCAACATCTTTGTCAGGGTGATGTTCCTCCACAAATGATTGCACCCTACTCCACATTGCACAAATCTCCTTAATCTCTGAAGAAGGCACCTTACATCTTTCTTCCTCCACTGAAGCAATTTCCTCAGATCTGTTTTGTTGTTGTTGCAGCTCAAGCTCTTGCAGCTCTTCAGTGGTTAGATCTTCATTGTGGTCCTCCACCAACTCTTCCACATCCTCTCCATTCACATCCAACCCCATAGAAGTCCCCAATTCCACAATACTTTCCACAACTTCCATAGGCTCATCAGGGTTAGCTTCAAACCCTTCAAAATCCCTCTCTTGTACACAATCTGGCCACAACTTTCTCCAAGCAGAGTTCATCGTCCTGGAGGTCACTCCTGCCAAGCTTTATCTATAAGGCCTATGCAATGGAAGATATCGAAGTGACCCTTCCAAAACTCTTTTAGGGTCAATCTAGTGTCTGAGGTTACATCAAAGCACCTTTGAAACATTGCTTTGGTGTACAGTTTTTTAAAGTTTGCAATGACCTGCTGGTCCATGGGCTGGAGTAGAGGAGTGGTGTTAGGAGGCAAGAACTTCACTTTTACAAATCTGAATTCCTTAGGCATTTGGTCTTCCAAGTCTTGAGGATGACCAGGAGCATTGTCCATTACCAGGAGGCACTTAAGTGGCAATTTATTCTCCAATAGATATTTCTTCACACTGGGGCCAAACACTTGATTAAACCATTCCAGGAAAATTTCCCTAGTGACCCATGCCTTAGCATTAGACTTCCAAAACACACACAATTTACCTTTGTCAATACTGTATTTGCTGATACACGATACACAGAGTGATACACGAGTAAAGGCTTCACTTTTAAATCCCCACTAGCGTTCCCACATAACATAAGAGTTAGCCTGTCTTTCATAGGCTTGTGTCCTGACATTGCCTTTTCCTCCTGTGTGATGTAGGTCCTCCTTGGCATTTTCTTCCAAAAGAGGCCTGTTTCGTCACAATTAAACACTTGTTGGGGTTTAAATTCTTCTGCCTCTACATATTCTTTAAACTCACGCACAAATTTTTCAGCCCCATCTTTATCTGAACTGGCACCCTCACCATGCCTTACAACACTGTGTATGCCAGTTCGCTCCTTGAAGTTTTCGAACCAGCCTTTGCTGGCCTTAAATTCATAAACCTCAACACTGGTTCCAGGCATTTTCTTTACAAGATCGGCATGCAACAGCCTTGCTTTTCACATATGATGGATTGCACAACACTATCACCCGCTAGCAGTTTTTGGTTTATCCACACCAATAACAATTTCTCCATATTTTCCATTGTTTGTGATCTCTGTTTCATTATCGTATTCACCCCTTTCGCAACATTAGCTTCCGTGATTTCCTTTCTCTTTGCCACAATGGAACTGATGGTTGATGGGTTTTTCTTGTATATCCTGGCGAGCTCGGCAATACGTACACCACTATCATATTTTTCTATTATTTCTTTCTTCATTTCTACAGTGTTCCTCACTTTCTTTACCAAAGAACTGGCACTAGGAGCTTTCTTTGGGCCCATGGTAGCTTATTTAGTAGTCACACACAATAATCAAGGGCCAAAAACAATGAATTGTTAATAAATGTTTTGTATAAACTCCTGGGGTGATGTTCACTCAAGCATAAACAATGCTAGACTGCGTGACAATGTGCGTGGGAGGTGCGTGGGTGGCGGGCCTACGGCCTTTGTATGTGCGCGGCACTAGTGGACAGGTCCCATACAGTCGGCGAAAACTAAAACAATCGGCGAAAACTAAGACAAATTTTCCCTGAAAAAAGTCGGCGAAATCCAAAATCGGCGAAAACTGGGACAAGCGAAAACCAAGGGATGACTGTATATATATATATATATATATATATATATATATATATATATATATATATATACAGTGGTACCTCGAGTTACGATATTTTTTGTTCGAGAATGCTGTTCAAGTGCCATTACCAAACGAATTTATCCCCATAAGGAATAATGTAAAATAGACTAGTCCTTTTACACCCCCAAAAATATACTTACAAAAGCATTTAAAAAAATAAACTTACATAAAAGGGCGATTTTGGGGACCATCGTAACTCGAGGTACCACTGTATACAGTGGACCCTCGGTTAACGAATACCCCGGAAATCGTGCAATTATGTAAGTATAATTTTGTAAGTTCTTGTGGAAGTGTATTTTTGGGGGTCTGAAATAGACTAACCTACGTGAAATGTTTCCTTAAGGGAGTAAATTCGTTCGGTAATGGCACTTGAGCAGACTTCAGGAGTGAAGTTTTTACGAAACTCGGGGGTCCACTGTATATATATATATATATATATATATATATATATATATATATATATATAAATATATATATATACACAGTAGGACCCTGTATCTGTGGGGGATACTGAAACTGTGGATAGTAGCAAACCCTATATATAAGTCCTATACGTACCTATTATAAATTTTAATTGCTAAATTATGCACAATAAGTGGAGAATTATCACTTTTTCACTGATGGGAAGCACTTCAGGGCTTCTCTTAGACTGTGTTGGTTTAGTGCTTCTTTTTTATTATAATAATAATATTCTTAGACTGTGAAGAACTGCCAGCTTCTCTACTTTTGCACTTTGGGACCATTATTATGCAAAATTAAGAGGTATTTTTGGGCCACAGTAAACCGCAGATACTGAATCCATGGATACAGGGGTTCTACTGTATATTATATAACATATATATACAGGAGGTCTTCAATTTACAGTATCAGTTGTTTTACAATTTACAAAAGTCACTCATTTTTCAACTTATAATCAAGTTATCTTTGTTTTTCAGTTTACAAAGTCTTTTTTTTTTTTTTTTTTTTTTTTTTTTTTTACAAGCAATTGCCTTTTAGATTTCAGTTTAAAACAAGTCTTCTGTGTTTTTTTTAAATTTACAAGTGTTGTTTGTACAGCAAGTACAGCAGAGGTGAGGTTATATTTGACAAGCATTTATGTTGCACCTGGGTGCTCGTAAAACACCATTTGGTTAACAAGTTCTCCATTTGTAAATGCCTTGTGAGGATGTTTTTAATTTACAGAGTTTTGTAAGTTGGTGACCTCTTGTAAATGTTAAAAAAATGCATTGTAAACAGTACTGCTTGGATTGTAAACACAATGAAAGTTTTATTTACATGACTGTAAATCATTTACAGATTTTAATTAAGGAAATTAATTATTTACCTAACTGTAAATAATTTATGGAAGATTTTAATTGAGGAAAATAATTTTATTTACCTAACTGTAAATAATTTACAGATTTTAATTAAGAAAATTATTGATTTAGTTAATTATAAATTAAGATATTGGTTAATTATAATTTTGTTAATTAAGGCTGAATTTTAATTTCTGGATATGGATGATCATGGATCATCCATTATAAATTTTATTTGGATAATCACATTCACAAGCTGAGTAATTCAGTGCCAAATATATCCACTGATTTTCCATATGTTGGCTTATCTTTCTGAGCAAATGTCAGTATGTAAAGTGACTGAGTCAGCAGAATATCAATAATGAAAAAATATAACCCACAATACTGAGGCTGCAACAATTCACAGCCCACGATACTGAGGATGCAACAATTCACAACCCACAGTACTGAGGCTGCAACAATTTACAACCCACAATACTGAGGCTGAAACAATTCACATCCCACAATACCAAGGCTGCAATAATTCACAACCCATAATACCAAGGCTCATACTGAAAAGATCTGAACATTAAAAAATAAAAATAAAACCCAGCCCCATAATACAGCAATCCCTCAAGTTACAAAATTAACCAGTTGCAGGAGACATATTGTACCTCACAACTACCACAACTCAGACACCAAAATACTTTTAAGATGATTCGTTGCCAGACTCCAGAAGTGCAACTTTTACTGCAGCTTGGGCTGTATGACGCTTGTGGGTTTAGTGCTTAGTTTTCATTATAATAATACTGTAGCTTGGAGTCACATGCTCACAGATATAACTTGCAGCTGCTCTATCTCCCATCATCTGCTTCTCTTGTATCCACAATAAGTCTTTTTTCACCTTTATGGTAATTTCTCTGCCTTTTTTTTACTAGCTTAGATTTGTCAGCCACTTTAATATTCTTTATAATATATTTTTTGTTTGATAACAATAGAGATGGATGAACATGGAAGCCATACTCACACACCAGTGTCCTCATTCTAGCTCCATTATGTTTTTTTCACAATTTTTTGTTTGATCTTCAGAGAGATTGGCTGTCTAGTGCTCACTTTAGGAGCCACAATGACTTGGTAATAGGCTGTCTAGTGCTCACTTTAGGAGCCACAATGACTCGGTAATAGGCTGTCTAGTGCTCACTTTAGGAGCCATGACGACTCTGTAATAGGCTGTCTAGTGCTCACTTTAGGAGCCACAATGACTTGGTAATAGGCTGTCTAGTGCTCACTTTAGGAGCCACGATGACTCGGTAATAGGCTGTCTAGTGCTCACTTTAGGAGCCACAATGACTCGGTAATAGGCTGTCTAGTGCTCACTTTAGGAGCCACGATGACTTGGTAATAGGCTGTCTAGTGCTCACTTTAGGAGCCACAATGACTCGGTAATAGGCTGTCTAGTGCTCACTTTAGGAGCCACGATGATGCAGTAACACACAAGGTGACATAATTAAATCACAAATGTTTATGTATTTCAATTTTTTTCATTGCAACTTGCAATTCTTTTACAAGTGCAAATTGTAACTTAAAATTAAGGTAATTGCAGCCTGTCGTAACTCAAGGGAGCATTGTACTTGACCATAAAGTAGGCAGTCACGCCTCCGAAAAAAGCCAAACCATTTGGTTTAAAATCCTGAAATTCTTCAAAATTAATCAAGTTTTTGACCACCATACCTTTTAGATGTAATGATCAAGACACTGTGTTGAGAATCTAGTTTAACAATAAACAATACAGACCAGCATTTGTGTTTGAAGGAAAGGTTGTATGCTTTGCCCATACTGATGTATGTAATACTGATGTATGGACATTTTGCCAGTATTAATCTATAAGGAAAAATATTGTTAGATAAATTAATTAACCTTTAAGGATCAGTTAAAACAAATTCAGTTAATTTAACAAAATAACAAAGTTACATGTTAATTTTAGGGAGAAAAAAAGCAGGTTAAAAGTTACCAAACTTATATTTCATCATTTTCCTTGGGTTAAATTGACCCACTCGATTATTATTATTATTGTTATTTTTTATAATTATTATAACTCTTGACAAAAAATGTATGTTATTATTTATAAATTGGAAATTTATCTATTTTTTTAGGGGGAAAAAAATAGTCATCATTAGCAAATCTGATTTGAGCAAATTATTGATGTGATTAACATGAACGATGTCATTAATGAAAGTGTCATGAATGATGTCGTTAATGAAGGTGTCATCAGACATGTCATTAATGAGGGTGTAATCAAACTTGTCATTAATGAGGGCATCATCAACCATTTCTCTTTTTTTTTTCTCTTTTGGTAACAATTTACATTCTCGATTATTATATTTTCATAAGTAGGAATTTTTACGCAACGGGAGAAATTTACATTTCTGTTTTGGTAAATTGATTTTCATTTACAGTCTGGATTCGATCAATTTTTTATATTTTTGTAAACCAGAATTTCAAAGCCACAAAAGATATCTAGTTTTTTCTATGTCTTCGTAAAAGCAATGGAGGATGTCAAAATTTTATTTATTATACTTTACTGGTGGAAACTGAGTTATAGAATAAATAAAATAAAATAATAGAATAGAATTATATACTTTACTGATGTAAAATAAATCATTGTTTTGTAAATCATTTACATAAATAAAGTCACTCTTAATTATGGTTTTCTTAATGACCTGGAGTTTACCTGGAGAGGGTTTTGGGGGTTAACGCCCCTGCGGCCAGGTCTGAGACCAGGCCTCATGGTGGATCAGGGTCTGATCAACCAGGCTGTTACTGTCGGCCGCACGCAAACTGACGTATGAACCACAGCCCGATTGGTCAGGTACTGACTTTAGGTGCCTGTCCAGTGCCTTCTTGAAGACAGCCAGGGGTCTATTGGTAATCCCCCTAATGTATGCTGGGAGGCAGTTGAACAGTCTTGGGCCCCTGACACTTATGGTGTTGTGTCTCAGTGTACTCGTGGCACCCCTACTTTTCATCGGGGGAATGTTGCAGCTCCTGCCGAGTCTTTTGCTTCCATAGGGAGTGATTTTCGTGTGCAGGTTTGGTACCAATCCCTCCAGGACCTTCCATATCATGTATCTCTCTTGCCTGCATTCCAGGGAATACAGATCAAGGACCTTCAACTGTTCCCAGTAATTTAGGTGCTTATTGTACTTATGTGTGCTGTGAAAGTTCTTTGTACACTCTCCAGGTCTGCAATGTCACCAGCCTTGAAGGGGGCTGTTAGTGTACAGCAGTATTCCAGCCTAGAGAGAACAAGTGATTTGAAGAGTGTCATCATGGGCTTGGTATCCCTAGTTTTGAAGACTTAACTGATTATCCAATGATGATTAATTTATTCTTTACAAACCAAAACAACTTGTGTAAGTTGTCGAAAAATTTTCTTATACAGGAACACCGCCGCTAGCGATTGATCAATTTCCCAGCAACAGTGATCAATTTCCCAGTGGCAGTGATCAATCTCCCAGTGGCAATGATCTGTAAGGAGTCAGGAGTAATGAGAGACTTAAATCCTATGTTATTTTATGTTTGATTTTCCATTGTTTTGTGTTGTTGTGATCCGAGGGACTTCATTGTAACTCCTAAATTTATATGTACAACCACCTAAGAGATAGTAAGTAAAACAACTCAATTTGTCATTGCCTTATTAATCTTAAGTTTGCCCGAAATACTCTGCATATTAAGGAGCTTTCTGCATATACACCTAAATGTCATTCACCTCTGTACAAACATTGTATCATTCTGAAATAAAGTATCTTATCTTATCTTACCGTGTTAAATAACAAAAAGGCACAATACCGTGACTGGAACAATACACAAATAACCCACACATAGAAGAGAGGAGCTTACCACGACGTTTTGGTCTGACTTGGACCATTAACAAAGTCACACTAACAGAAAAGAGAGAAGGAGGCAGTATATATAGACCAGCAGACATGGACAGGACAAGAGAGGTAGTAGGAAAGTTGTGTATAAGGGAGGATTCAACCAGACGGCAACAACTTTCCTTGTATGAATCTTAGTCTTGGCTTTGTCTCTGTAAATGCCTTCCTTTCCCATTACATTGTAAAATGCTCCAAACTTCAGAACACCCATGACTTAACCTGATTCTGTTTTCTCCTCACTCTTCCACTTTCCTCTTTCTCCTTTGGGTTTTCTTTCTTCTGCCTTGGGTGTTTGGTCCAGTATTATATTTTTTCTTCCCTCTGTGATTTTGCTCCTACCCTTTGTGGGCCTCTAGCTCCCTTGCAGTGCTCCTCTTTTTTAGTCTTTGACTGACTCCACTACTACTACCTCTACCTCTCTTGTCCCGTCCCTGTCTGCTAGCCTATATATACTACCTCCTTCTCTCCTTTCTGTTAGTGTGACTTTGTAAATGGTCCAAGTTGGACCGAAATATCATCATAAGCTCCCCTCTCCTATGTGCGGGTTATTTGTGTACAGTGGACCCCCGAGTAACGAACACCCCGGAAATCATACAATTATGTAAGTATAATATTGTAAGTGCTTGTGGAAGTGTATTTTTGGGGGTCTGAAATAGACTAACCTACGTGACATTATTCCTTAAGGGAGTAAATTCGTTCGGTAATGGCACTTGAGCAGGCTTCTGGAATGAAGTTTTTACGTTACTCGGGGGTCCACTGTATCTTACAGTGTTATTGTTATTCTCTCTTTCATTATCCCCTACAACCATAACAGTGGCGATGAAGATGGGATTTCAGAGCCATAGGTTCTTGGGGCAATGTTTTGCTGAAGTCAAGGAGATACTGGCAGCCCAAGGACATTGTAGCAGAGTGGTGATTATTGCAAAGAAGCTACTGCAACAGCAACAAGCGTGTGCAACATGGCGGCATCACAGGGAAGGTTGAGCCTTTTGAGACATTAAAGATGGAGCTTTGGCTAAGTTTGTTGGAAGCCAATTTTGCTCATTTGGGGATTACAGAGCAAGATAAAAAGAGGAACTTCTTGCTAGTTTCCCTGGGATCAGAAACTTATAGTGTTCTGGGTAACATGTGTGTGCCAGATTTGCCCCACACACTTTATGAGGACTTGGTAGTGGCACTGAAAAAGTTATTATGCTGTCAAACCAGCCTATCACTGCAGTTCATTGGTATTTCAACAAAGAAAGAAATGAAGAGTCCTTGCATGAATTATATGCTGATTTAACCCTTAAACTGTCCAAACATAGATCTATGTTCACTCGTGCAGTGCTCCAAATATTTCGAAAAAAAAATAGTTTTTTTTTTAATTAAAGAGGGCAATTTTCTGTGTGTTATAAAGTAAAGTCAATTTTATTTCTTTGCAATTTTACATAGATATTGGTAGTTACAATCATAAACTGAAGTGCAAGGAGAGCCACTGACATGCCATGGCATTAGGGGCAGCTTAATCTAATGACTTATAGACTATGTACATAATATTAGAGAAATTGATTGAGTTTATTCTAGTTATATATTTGATTTAAAATTACAATATGATGATATTACGTATACTGTTAAAATTACAATATGATGATATTAAATTGTAACAAGTGTTTAGGAGGATGGTAATATAAAATTGAGATTATCTTAAGGAAAATAACATTGAGCATTTTTGAAAGTAATTTATAGTATGAGTATTTAGTTTTGGGTGAGTAGGGGGTAACATAATAGTAACATATTAGTAAAAATTGAAATTATCTTATAGGAAAATAATATTGAGCATTTTATAAAGTAAAGTGATCTGTGTCTTGTGTTGTGGTCATGGGTCCTATTAAAGTTGGTGAGGAGAATTTTGAGAGGAGGGTTTATATTAGAGTGTAGAGTTTTATGTATGTAGTAGGCACAAGAATAAGTATGAATGTCCTTTACGGTGAGTAGTTTTAGACTTTTGAATATTGGTGGAGTATGCTGTCTAGAGTGGGAATTTGTTATCATCCTGACTGCAGCCTTTTGCTGGGTTATGAGAGGTCTAAGGTGATTTAATGTTGTTGATCCCCATGCACAGATTCCATAGGTGAGATAAGGGTAGATAAGTGAATGATATAGTGCAAGGAGAGCTGATTGTGGCACATAATAGCGTATCTTTGATAATATGCCTACTGTGTTTGAGATTTTCTTGGAAATTTGTTGTATGTGTGTTTGGAATTTAAGGCTACTGTCAAGGTGGATTCCTAGGAATTTTCCCTCTGTGAGTCTTGTGATAGGTGAATCATTGAGCGTTATGTTAAGTGGAACATTTGTGGCTTTGTTTCCAAACTGTATGAAGTAGGTCTTGTCAGTATTGAGAGTAAGCTTGTTAGTCATCATCCATGTTGATATTTTCTGTAATTCGGCATTAACAGTGTTGGCCAGTATGACTGGATTTGGGCGAGAGAAGACATATGTTGTGTCATCTGCAAATAATATGGGTTTGAGTAGTTGTGATGCATTCGGTAGGTCATTTATGTAAATGAGGAATAGGAGTTGCCCCAGGACACTTCCTTGAGGGACTCCGACTGTAATTTGTTGTGTGGAAGAGTTCGCTCCATTTGTGTACACGTATTGGCTTCTGTTGCTAAGGTATGACTTTAGGTAGTTGAGTGGGTGCCCCCTTATACCATAGTGTGCTAATTTTGTGAGCAGTAAATCATGGTCGACTGTATCAAAAGCTTTGCGTAGATCAATGAAGATTCTCAGTGGGACTTCTTTCTTCTCAAGTGCGGTGTATATTAACTCTAACATGTGTATAATAGCTTCGTTTGTGCTCTTGTTGGTCCTGAATCCAAATTGACAGGGGTTGAGTACATTGTGTGAGACGAGGTAGGAATAGATCTGTCTATGAATTAATTTTTCAAAGATTTTAGAAAGCAGTGGTAAATTAGAAATTGGTCTATAATTATTCAAGTCTGTTTGATCACCTTTGTGGATCGGGGTGACCCTAGCTATTTATAGGTAATATATATTTTAAGAAAAAGAGGATAAATAAGTATACAAGATATGATATAGGGCGAAATGACAGTAGTTTGTTGGACTACGTATTGGTAGATAAAAGACTGTTGAGTAGACTTCAGGATGTACATGTTTATAGAGGGGCCACAGATATATCAGATCACTTTTTAGTTATAGCTACAGTGGGAGTAAAAGGTAGATGGGATACAAGGAAAATAGAAGCAGTAAGTAAGAGAGAGGTGAAGGTTTATGAACTAAAAGAGGAGGCAGTTAGGGTAAGATATAAACAACTATTGGAGGATAGATGGGTTAGTGAGAGTGTAGGCAATGGGGTCGAAGATGTATGGGGTAGATTTAAAAATGTAATGTTAGAGTGTTCAGCAGAAGTTTGTGGTTACAGGCGAGTGGGTGCGGGAGGGAAGAAGAGCGATTGGTGGAATGATGATGTAAAGAGAGTAGTAAGGGAGAAAAAGTTAGCATATGAGAGGTTTTTACAAAGTAGAAGTAATGCAAGGAGGGAAGAGTATATGGAGAGAAAAGAGAGGTTAAGAGAGTGGTGAAGCAATGTAAAAGAGAGCAAATGAGAGAGTGGGTGAGATGTTATCAACAAATTTTGTTGAAAATAAGAAAATGTTTTGGAGTGAGATTAATAAGTTGAGGAAGCCTAGAGAACAAATGGATTTGACAGTTAAAAATAGGAGAGGAGAGTTATTAAATGAAGAGTTAGAGGTATCGAGAAGATGAAGGGAATATTTTGAGGAGTTGTTAAATGTTGATGAAGACAGGGAAGCTGTGATTTTGTGTATAGGGCAAGGAGGAATAACATCTTGTAGGAGTGTGGAAGAGCCAGTTGTGAGTGTGGGGGAAGTTCGTGAGGCAGTGGGTAGAATGAAAGGGGGTAAGGCAGCTGGGATTGATGGGATAAAGATAGAAATGTTAAAAGCAGGTGGGGATATAGTTTTGGAGTGGTTGGTGCTATTATTTAATAAATGTATGGAAGAGGGTAAGGTACCTAGGGATTGGCAGAGAGCATGTATTGTTCCTTTGTCTGTTGAGTGTACCTGGTAAAGTGTATGGTAGAGTTATTATTGAAAGAATTAAGCGTAAGACAGAAAGCAGGATAGCAGATGAACAAGGGGGCTTTAGGAAAGGTAGAGGGTGTGTAGACCAAGTGTTTACAGTGAAACATATAGGTGAACAGTATTTGGATAAGGGTAAAGAGGTTTTTGTGGTCTTTATGGATTTGGAAAAGGCGTATGATAGGGTGGATAGGGGGGCAATGTGGCAGATGTTGCAGGTGTATGGAATAGGAGGTAGGTTACTGAAAGCAGTGAAGAGTTTTTATGAGGATAGTGAGGCTCAGATTAGAGTGTGTAGGAGGGAGGGGGACTATTTCCCAGTAAAAGTGGGCCTTAGACAAGGATGTGTGATGTCACCGTGGTTGTTCAATATATTTATAGATGGGGTTGTAAGAGAAGTGAATGCGAGGGTCTTGGCAAGAGGTGTGGGGTTAAAAGATAAAGAATCAAATACAAAGTTGGAGTTGTCACAGTTGCTTTTTGCTGATGACACTGTGCTTTTGGGAGATTCTGAAGAGAAGTTGCAGAGGTTGGTGGATGAATTTGGTAGGGTGTTTAAAAGAAGAAAATTGAAGGTGAATATAGGAAAGAGTAAGGTGATGAGGATAACAAAAAGAATAGGTGACGAAAGATTGGATATCAGATTGGAGGGAGAGAGTATGGAGGAGGTGAATGTATTCAGATATTTGGGAGTGGACATGTCAGCAGATGGGTCTATGAAGGATGAGGTGAATCATAGAATTTTTGAGGGAAAAGGGTGAGTGGAGCACTTGGAGTCTGTGGAGACAAAGAACCTTGTCCATGGAAGTAAAGAGGGAATGTATGAGAGTATAGTTATACCAACACTCTTATATGGGTGTGAAGCATGGGTGATGAATGTTGCAATGAGGAGAAGGCTGGAGGCAGTGGAGATGTCATGTCTGAGGTCAATGTGTGGTGTAATATAATGCAGAGAATTCGGAGTTTGGAAATTAGGAGGAGGTGCGGATTACCAAAACTATTATCCAGAGAGCTGAGGAGGGGTTGTTGAGGTGGTTCGGACATGTGAGAGAATGGAACAGACAGAATGACTTCGAGAGTGTATAAATCTGTAGTGGAGGGAAGCGGGGTAGGGTCGGCCTAGGAAAGGTTGGAGGAGGGTAAAAGAGGTTTTGTGTGCGAGGGCTTGGACTTCCAGTAAGCATGTGTGGCGTATTTGATAGGAGTGAATGGAGACAAATGGTTTTTAATACTTGACGTGCTGTTGGAGTGTGAGCAAAGTAACATTTATGAAGGGATTCAGGGAAACCGGCAGGCCGGACTTGAGTCCTGGAGATGGGAAGTACAGTGTCTGCACTCTGAAGGAGGGGTGTTAATGTTGCAGTTTTATAACTGTAGTGTAAAGCACCCCTTTGGCAAGACAGTGATGGAGTGAATGATGATGAAAGTTTTTCTTTTTCGGGCCACCCTGCCTTGGTGGGAATCGGCCGATGTGTTAATAAATAAAAAAAAAGTGGTAAGCTGTTTATGTCTCCTGCCATGTTTTTAAGGGTGTTGATTATGAGCGAGACTTCAATTGGGTTGGTAGGAGCTAGGAATACGTAGTGTATTAGAGTAGGTGTTGGTGAGGTAGTCTGTTGGACGGGTGTTCGAGCTTGGGATTTTACTCGCTAGATTCTTTCCTATGGTGGAGAAGAAAACATTAAATCTGTTTGCTGTCTCAGTTGGTGAGAGTAGGGGTTCATCTGTTTTTGATAATTTGATGGTGTTGTTTTTGGATGGTGTTTTTTTTTTTTTATATCTTTTTATAAGAAAAAAAATTAGGACCAGTACTTACCGAGATATAAGACCGCGAAGTTGGGGCTGGATGCTCACCTGATGGCAACATAGAGTCCCGCCGCTTTTAGAAGTGTTGCCAATATACCTTTTTTTCTCGTTTTGTTTTAATTTACAGTAGAACCCCGAGTAACGATTTTTTCGTGTAAAGGTTGCTTTTTACGGTCAACATTTTTCTCGTGTAGCGGTTTTTACTCGTGTAGCAGTCCGTACCAGACCTGTCTGCCTGCCTGTGCTTGTGCGCCTCGCTGCGCAGGATGCCAGTCTAGCGTTGTTTACACTTGAGTGAACAATACCCAGCGCGCTCTTCCAAACATTTACAATACATTTGTTGTGTTTATTGGTGGTTTAGTGATTGTCACTGTAAAATAAGTCACCATGGGTCCAAAGAAGCTTCCTAGTGGCACCCCTTTGGTAAAGAGAGTGAGGAACACCATCAAACTGAAGAAAGAGATTGTTGAAAAATATGAGTGGCGTACATGTGAGTGAGCTTGCCAGGATGTTCAGAAAAAAACAATCTACTATCACCACTATCCTGGCAAAGAGAAAAGAAATCAAGGACGCTAATGTTGCAAAAGGGGTTGATATGTTAACGAAAAATAGATCGAAAACAGTGGATGAGGTTGAGAAGTTGTTGGGGGTGTGGATCAATGAAAAACAGATAGCAGGTGATAGTATTTCCATGGCGATAATTTGTGAAAAGGCAAGGCAGTTGCACGCAGATCTTGTCAAGACAATGCCTGCAACCAGTGCTGAGGAGAGTTATTTTAAAGCCAGCAGAGGCTGGTTTGAGAGGTTTAAGAAACGTAGTGGCATACACAGTGTTGTGAGGCATGGTGAGGCAGCCAGCTCAGACAAACGTGCAGCTGAAAAGTTTGTGAGTGAATTTAAGGGGTATGTAAAGGCTGAAGAATTCCTCCCCCAACAAGTGTTTAATTGTGATGAAACAGGCCTGTTTTGGAAGAAAAGCCAAACAGGACCTTCATTACTCAGCTGGAACAGCTGGAACTGGAACAGCATCAGACCAGAGTTGAGGTTATTGATTCACAGGAGGAGGAAGAGGGAATGAAGGAGGTGCCTTCTTCACGGATTAAGGAAATTTGTTCCAAGTGGAACGATGTGCAAAGTTTTGTTGAACAATTTCACCCTGAGCAAGCTGAAATGAGCCATCTGTGCAACCAGTTCAGTGACAGAGCCATGTTGCACTTCAGGAAAATGTTAAACAGGCGCCAGAAACAGAGTACTCTGGACAGTTATTTTCTGCGACAGGGTTCTAGTGACTCAAGCTGGTCCTAGTGGGATTAAAAGACAAAGAAGGGAAGTAACCCCAGAGAGGGACTTGTTACCTGAAGTCCTTTTGGTGGGGGATTCCCCTTCCAAACACTAACACCTCCCCCTGTTATTTTAAATGTTTAATTATAAATTTAATACATATAACATACTATACTACTTTATATATACTATTTATAATTGTTTTGTGAATGTAAAAGTACGGTGGACCCTCGGTTTTCGTTCACCTCCAAACTCGAATAATTATGTAAGTGTATTTTTGTAAGAGCTTTTGTAAGTGTATTTTTGGGCTTCTCAAACAGCTAATCTAATTTACATTTGTTCTTATGGGAAAAAATTCGTTCGGTAACAGCACTTGAACAGCATTCTGGAAAGAATTTTGAACAAAAACCGAGGGTCCACTGTATAGTTAATCTTTACAAAATTAATTTTTTGTGAATATTTTTGGATGTCTGGAACGGATTAATTGTATTTATATTATTTCTTATGGGATATAAGGTTTCGAGTTACGAATTTTTCGTGTTGCGGTCTAGCTCCTATAACAGATTAAGATCGTTAGTCGAGGGACCACTGTATATAGTTTTTATGTTCTGATAATTACAATTTATAATAATTCTTGTGATTTCATAGCCAATCTTTGTTCTGACACTAATATTAGGTACTAAAATAGTACTCAAATACAGTGGTACCCCGAGTTTCGTACAGCTCCCAGCTCGAACAATTATGTAAATGTATTATTGTAAGTGCTTTTGTAAGTGTATTTTTGGGGGTCTGAAACGGACTAATCTAATTTACATTATTCCTTATGGGAACAAATTTGTTGGGTAACAGCACTCGAACAGCCTTCTGGAACGAATTATGGCCAAAACTCGGGGTACTACTGTATGTCTGTCTGTCTATCTATCTGTCTGTCTAGCTCTGCTTATCTGTCTTTCTGTCTGCCTGTGTGTCTGTCTTCCTGTGTGTCTGTCTTCCTGTGTGTCTCGGTCTTCCTGTCTGCCTGTGTGTGTCTGCCTGTCTGTCTGTGTGTGTGTCTTTCCATCTGCTTGTCTCTCAGTCTCAGAGTGGCTCATAAACCAACAGGTTTTACACACGATGCAGAAGTGACAATGCGTATTACTTATCAGTCATGCTTATTATGTCTTATACGTATCTAGAAACACTGTATAGCAATTTGCCTGGAGTTTTTGGGTTATCCTAGGTAATTTACACTATGTATAATAACTGTATTTATGTGTACATGTGAGAGAGAGACAGAGATATAGACAGATAGACAGAGATATAGACAAATAGACAGATATTGACAGACAGAGAGACCGCCAAAGATAGTCAACTGGCCAGCCTGCCGAATACGTATTACACATGTTCCAGAATCGTCTTTTTACTTAGGGCATTGGTTATAGGACATTCTGGCAGGATGACACTACCAGTGGTATAAAAAATGAAAGGATGTTGCACAAATGTTACACATGAGTTATTATCGAGGTTTTTGATATTTCCTCGACCACTTGTGGCCACATCCATCACTTTCCACTTAAAAGGGGGAGTGTTTATAAGACGTGACATCAGTGAATCCCTGGTGTTTGCCACGCTATTTGCTCTAGCTGGCGCTCAATTGAACTGGTGCTCCCACAAGGTACTAAGTGGTCCCAGATTTTTTTTAATACTGTGCACACCGAGTGTTAAGACCCATTCTATACTGACCAGGCATCTCAGGCCAATCATGCCAAATTTGGAGGCAGGAAAAATAAAACGTAGATCTACGTTTGGACAGTTTAAGGGTTAAAGGCCTTGGTACGGCCATGTAATTTTAGGATTCAGTTTGACCCCAGAGTTACGGACCAATTATTCATGACAGTGGTGAATGAAACTTATTTTCCTAACTTAGTCGCAGAAAATTTGGACTTGCAAAGTATGCTTTTGTTAGTGAGAAGCACATGGTTCCTGAGGTACAAACTTTCCTCCACGCCACTGTTATCACACCTTCCAGGAGGGTCATCCTCCATACTGACCCCATCCTTAAGTTTATTACCACTATTATCTATTGTGGGCAGTTTCTCTCACCATAAGTGTCCTGTTCCTATACCGACCAGGAATTACCAACCCACTCCTTACAGTTTCTAGTACTGTTGGGATCAGTGTTTGCTTTCCATCACTCCTAAACCTTGGCATGAGTTGATCAGTATGACTTTTCCATATATTTTTTTTTTTTTATCAGTGCACTTGGAATTGAGAAGGCTGTGTCTAATATCGACCAGTAGACCTACCGCAGTGTTACTGAAGAACAAGCTTCATAGAAACACACAAGATAACATTATGCACATTTGAGGTAATTCTCTCATTTGTAAGAACTATGTTTATATTAATGAGTGGCCAGAATGCTCTAAATACCTTGAGAAAAAAGAAATCCCAGTGAGAATCTTCATTGATTTACGTAAAGCTTTTGATACAGTTGACCATGATCTGTTACACTTAAAATTATCACACTATGTTATAAGAGGACACTCCCTAAACTACCTAAAATCATACCTTAGCAACAGAAACCAATATGTACACACAAATGGAGCTAGCTCCACCGTGCAAACTACAGTGGTACCCCGGTTTACGATGGTCCCCAAACTCACCCTTTTATGTAAGTTTATTTTTTTAAATGCTTTTGTAAGTGTAATTTTGGGGGTCTAAAAGGACTAGTCTATTTTACAACATTTCTTAAGGAGATAAATTCGTTTGGTAATGGCACTTGAACAGCATTCTGGAATGAAAAAATATCGTAAACCGGGGTACCACTGTATTACCGTAGGTGTCCCACAGGGAAGTGTTCTTGGCCCACTATTTCTCATTTACATTAACGACCTACCAAATGCATCTCAACTACTCAAACCCATACTTTTTGCAGATGACACTACATACATTATCTCTCACCCAAGCCCAGACACACTAGCCAACACTGCAAATACTGAATTGCAGAAAATATCTACCTGGATGATGACCAACAAACTTACTCTCAATATTGATAAAACCTATTTTATCCAGTTTGGGAACAGAGCTACAAACGCACCACTTAACATAATGATAAACGGATCCCCTATCACAAAACTCACAGAGGGAAAATTCTTAGGAATCCATCTTGACAGTGGCCTCAAATTTCAGACACATATACAACAAATCTCCAAGAAAGTCTCAAAGACCGTGGGAATACTATCCAAGATACGGTACTATGTTCCACAACCAGCTCTCCTTATCCTATATCACTCACTCATTTACCCCTACCTCACCTATGGAATCTGCGCATGGGGCTCTACATCAATAACTCATCTCAGATCACTAATAACACAACAAAAGGCAGCAGTTAGAATGATAACAAATTCTCACTCCAGGCAACATACTCCACCAATATTCAAAAACCTAAACTTACTCACCATACAAGACATCCATACTTTTTACTGTGCCTATTACATACATAGAACACACTATGCAAATATTAACCTACCACTCAAACTTCTCCTTACCAATTTTAACAGGACACATGACCATAACACTAGACACAGATCACTCCTTGATGTTCCCCGTGTCCATCTAACACTATGTAAAAACTCAATGCATATAAAAGGCACGAAAATTTGGAATTCATTACCTGTCATTGCCAAAGAAACCCTACCTGTACCCCAATTCAAAACGATGCTAAAAAACCACCTTCTCACCCAAAGCTAATTGCTCAATATCAAACATTCCCAACAAAGTAAAATAACCTGTAAAAAAACCTGACTAATCAATTGAATGTAAAACCTGTTATGAATATTACATACTTAGCTAATTATTTCCACAACACTTACATTATAATGACCACGTAAACTAACTGCAATGCAATTAATTGTTTTAAATTGTTATCTCACTCAATTAGTTGCATTGCTACAATTAATTGATATGTTCAACTTATATTCAAACTTTATAACTTAGATATGCAACTTTACTTATTTTATAAATTATCAACCATAACTTTTTACCATGTAGTCTAGAATTAAGTAGTCCTAAGAATGCCCGCAATGCACAGCATATTAGGGGCTTTTGGCATGTACATCTCATTAATAACTAAGTAATAACTATGTAATAACTATGTATAACTATGTCTACCATATATAATTGTACAATGTCTCAATAAAGTATTATTATTATTATTATTATTATTATTATTATACCTTTGATGAGTTTTGAGTTTTACTACTCCCAGAGCCTGGTCATGGGCCAGGCTTGTCTGGTGCTTGCCTTGTCAACCTGGCTGTTGCTGCTGGAGGCCCACTGGCTCACATATTCATCACAGCCTGGAGATTTCTACACTTGTTCCAGCAGTATTTCTGATATCTTCTGATAAGATGTTGAATAATATGGGGCCACGAATGTTGATACAGTGTTCCCTTATTGTACCCACCACACCCTTGCTCCTCACTGGGTATATTTTGCACTTCCTCCCATATCTCTCGCTCCAGTATGTTATGGCAGTGTGCAGATTTGGGATCAGGCCCTCGAGTATATATTATTATGTATCCCTCTCTCTTCCACGGCTGTATGCCATAAACAAGGTTCTTTCTAGAAAGTCAATTACCCCCTGTCACTTGACTTAACCCTTTGGGGGTTGACAGGCTTTCTCGGAAACATGTTCTCAGGGTCGAAATTTTTTTGGAAAAAAAAAAAAAAATCTTATGAAATGATAATCTTTTTCCGATCATAACGACACCAAAAGTTTGAAATTTGAATGAAAACTTACGGAATTATGCTTTCGCGAAGTTATCGGTCTCGAAGATGTTTACGCATCGGCGATTTCACCCACTTTGAGCCCTATTTTTGGCCAATTTCAAGGTTCCAGTCCACTAAAATCATAGCTATTTTGCTAGAACTCCTTCCAGTTTCATATAGAGGTGTTCCTTTCACGGACTATTTTGCGGTCATTGCTACCCACCTTCGCACCCGTTGGCAACAACGCTGGTCTGACCTGCTGAATAACAAACTTCATTCTATTAAACCGGTTATAGGTTTCTGGCCTTCTTCTTGTCACCAATGTCGAGGTTGGGAGACTACACTCTCCCGTCTTCGCATCGGCCACACTCGTCTTACTCACGGGTATCTCATGGAGAGGCTCCCTGCCCCTCTCTGTGAGCATTGTCAGGTTCCAGTGTCTGTTCGACATATCCTGTTGGACTGCCCACTTTATCAACGAGCACGCAGAATTTACCTCCAACGACGTCTTCGCTCTGCGGCCCTTTCTTTACCTTCCCTTCTTGCAGATGGCCCCTCCTTTAATCCTGACTCTCTCATTGACTTTTTGACAGAAACTGACTTACTACACAAACTCTGAAGATTATACCTCTAGCACCTCCCTCAGTCCCTTCTACCTCGATCTCTTGCTACCCTCCTCCCTGCACTATCCACCGTCATCTTGCACTCCATACCCTACTAATCGTCCATCTCCCTCTTACAACCCACTCTCCCTGCATCCTACAATAACCTGCAGCGCTGTATAACCCCTGTGGTTTAGCGCTTCTATTTGATTATAATAATAATAATTGCTAGAACTCCATTTCTTCTATCGATTGAGTACAAGAAACTGCCTATTTACCAATTTCAACTAGCCAAAATAGTGGTCAGAAAATGACAATTTGGCCAATTTCACACAAATTTCAAACGATGCCAATTTCAAAATAGGGTCCATAATAAACAAGGCAGACATTCCTGGCACTAAAATAACATCTTCTCCGTTCATTAGTCACGTCTCCAGGCCCCTCTTACATTATTTTTGCTTTCCATTTTGAATTTTTATTCTCACAGAAAATAGAAGATTTACTTTTATGTATACAACTGCATCATTGTAAAAATAGTATAAATAATATCAGTGCACTTGTGCAAGAATATTAGACTCGCCAGTTGATGTGTATTGGATGCATGGTGTGATTTGCTTACTCTTGAACATCGGCGAAAATCGAACATTTTTGCTACTTTGAGCTTAATTTCAAGGTACTTGTCATTGTCAAACCAATCAAAATCATCTCTATTTCTGTAAAATATCTTCCATTCTATCACATGAGACCAAGAAAACGAGAATACATCAATAAATACCATACGAAAATAGACTGCAAATTCGCTGTTTTAAACGAAAAAAACGATCAAGAGTTTTTTTTTCTCATTATGCAGTGTGTGGTGCAGGATTTTTTTTATACTGTGCACACTAACCACATAGACCCATTCTTTCATATGTAGGCCTACCAGCCGTTTCCTGCTTAATTTGAAGCCGCTAGAATTTACGCGTACTAGTACGGCACCAACCCCTGCTCGTAAAACGTACTAGTACGACACCGACCCCGAAAGGGTTAATACTGGCTGTCAGGGCCACAGTTCCTGTCTCCTGCAGTTCACAGTTGTATGTTAGTCTTAACTTGTCCAAACTTACCATTGTGAAACATTAGAACAACATCAACTTATGTATACAGCTTAATGGCAAATGTACATTTTGATTTAGAAGTTTTTTATTTTGAATTCTGTTTATAATTTCCTAATTTCTTCTTGTTCTTCGTCTTCCTGTTACTTTTTATCTATCTTCATTCTTTGTCTTCTTCCAACAGACAGACAGTACACACATTACTCACTTTATCAGCTTAATAAAACACAATATGTAATAGATACATCTATTGACCATACATAGTATGTACATGAACCTTATGACAATATGGAAAAATCTAAATCTAAATCATCTAAATCTAAAAAAATGATCTAAATCTAAATTCCTTACCTTTGGCAGATCTTTAAACACTTGTACACAAAATATAAAGTCTTTCTAAATTAATGAATGGTCTACATGTGTACACAATTATCTTGTGTACACGTGTATGCACAACTGCCATGTATACAAGTGTACATGACTACCTCATGTACATACATAGACAAGGTATACATGTGCCCACATTACTGTCTTATGTGCACACATACACGATTACGTCATGTACACGAGCATCTCAGGCACACACATGTACTCGATCTCACGTACACTTGTACTTTAAGAATGTGTGTGTACGTGTTTAGTACATAGATACACTCATAGTAAATACCTACATGAATAAGTGTACATCCAGAACAATACACACGTGCGCATAAATATTACAAGGTGACACCCACGTACAATTATTGAGAATTATATATACAGTGGACCCTCGGTTTTCGTTCACCTCCAAACTCGAACAATTATGTAAGTGTATTTTCGTAAGTGCTTTTGTAAGTGTATTTTTGGGTATCTGAAATGACTAATCTAATTTACATTTGTCCTTATGGGAACAAATTTGCTCGGTAACGGCACTCGAACAGCATTCTGGAACGAATTATGGCCGATAACCGGGGGTCCACTGTATGTATACAGTGGACCTCGGTTATCGCCATAATTCGTTCCAGAATGCTGTTCGAGTGCCGTTACCGAGCAAATTTGTTCCCATAAGGAATACATAATGTAAATTATATTAGTCTGTTTAGACCCCAAAAAATATACTTACAAAAGTACTTACAAAAACACACTTACACAATTGTTCGAGTTGGGAGCAGTATGAAATGCGGGGATCCACTGTACGTATATATATACAGTGGTACCTCGGGTTACGAACAGCTCCCAACTCGAACAATTAAGTAAGTGTATTTTTGTAAGTGCTTTTGTAAGTGTATTTTTGGGGGTCTGAAACAGATTAATCTAATTTACATTATTCCTTATGGGAACAAATTTGTTCAGTATTGGCACTCGAACAGACTTCTGGAACGAATTAAGCTCGTAACCCGAGGTACCACTGTATACGTATATATATATTGATGAGGGGAAAAAGGTGAGTGGAGTACTGAGGAGTCTGTGGAGACTAATAACATTATCCATGGAAGAAAAGTGGGGAATGTACGAGAGTATAGTTATACCAACACTCTTATATGGGTGTGAAGAATGGGTGGTGAATGTTGCAACAAAGAGAAGGCTGGTGGCAGTGGAGATGTCATGTCTGAGGGCAATGTGTGGTGTGAATATTACGCAGAAAATAAGTAGCTTGGAGATTAGGAGGAGGTGCGGGGTTACTAAAAATATTAGTGGCAGAGGAGGGGTTGTTGAGGTGGTTTGGATATTTAGAGAGGGTGGAACATAACAGAATGACTTTGAGAGCATATAAATCTGTAGTGGAAGGAGGGCGTGGTAGGGAGTCAGCCTAGGAGGGGTTGGAGGGAGGGGGTAAAGGAGGCTTTTTGTGTGCGAGGGGCTTGGACTTCCAACAAGCTTGTGTGAGTGTGTTAGATAGGACTGAGTGGAGACAAATGGTTTTTATGACTTGATGTGCTGTTGGAGTGTGAGCAAGGTAACATTTATGAAGGAATTCAGGGAAACTGGCAGGCCAGATATGAGTCCTGGAGATGGGAAGTACAGTGTCTGCACTCAGAAGGAGGGGTGTTTTTAAAGTGCAGTGTAAGAGCTCCTCTGGCAAGACAGTGATGCAGTGAATGATGGTGAAAGTTTTTCTTCTTTTTTGGGTCACCCTGCCTTGGTGGGAGATGGATGATGTGTTCAAATATATATATATACATGTATATACAGTGGTCCCTCGGTTTTTGCCAAAAATTCGTTCCAGAATGCTGCTCAAGTGCTATTACCCAACGAATTTACTTCCTTAAGAAATAATGTCACGTAGGTTAGTCTATTTCAGACCCCAAAAATACACTTGCAACAGCACTTACGAAAATACACTTACATAAATGTTCGAGTTTGGAGATGCACGAAAACCGGGGGACCACTGTATATATATGTATATATATACAGTGGTACCTCGAGTTACGATATTTTTTCGTTCGAGAATGCTGTTCAAGTGCCATTACCAAACGAATTTATCCCCATAAGGAATAATGTAAAATAGACTAGTCCTTTACACCCCCAAAAATATACTTACAAAAGCATTTAAAAAAATAAACTTACATAAAAGGGCGATTTTGGGGACCATCGTAACTCGAGGTACCACTGTATATATACACTGTATATATACAGTGGTACCTCGGTTTTCCTACAGCTCCCAACTCGAACTACAGTGGACCCCCAGCTAACGAACAAAATTCATTCCAGAAGCCTGCTCAAGTGCCATTCCCGAACGAATTTACTTCCTTAAGAAATAATGTCACGTAGGTTAGTCTATATCAGACCCCCAAAAATACACTTCCAAAAGCACTTACAATATTATACTTACATACAGTGGACCCTCGGTTAACAAATACCCCGGAAATCGTGCAATTATGTAAGTATAATTTTGTAAGTTCTTGTGGAAGTGTATTTTTGGGGGTCTGAAATAGACTAACCTACGTGAAATTTTTCCTTAAGGGAGTAAATTCGTTCGGTAATGGCACTTTAGCAGACTTCAGGAGTGAAGTTTTTACGAAACTCGGGGGTCCACTGTAATTGTACGATTTTCGGGGTGTTCGTTAGCCGGGGGTCCACTGTATTATGTAAGTGTATTATTGTAAGTGCTTTTGTAAGTGTATTTTTGGGGGTCTGAAACGGACTAATCTAATTTACATTTGTCCTTATGGGAACAAATTCATTCGGTAACGGCACTAGAACAGTATTCTGGAACGAATTACAGTGGACCCCCGAGTTTCGGTCACCTCGGAAATCGAACAATTATGTAAGTGTAATATTGTAAGTGCTTTTGTAAGTGTATTTTTGGGGGTCTGAAATGGACTAACCTGCTTGACATTATTCCTTAAGGGAGTAAATTCGTTTGGTAATGGCAGTTGAGCAGCCTTCTGGAGTGAATTATGACCGAAACTCGGGGGTCCACTGT
>WNWK01007623.1:0-55000 GCA_009830355.1 Cherax destructor | reverse complement strand
ACTGTGTGGTAGTGTACACTGTGTGGTAGTGTACACTGTGTGTGGTAGTGTACACTGTGTTGTAGCATACACTGTGTGGTAGTGTACACTATATGTGGTAATGTACACTGTGTGAGTGTACACTGTGTGTGGTAGTGTACACTGTGTGTGGTAGCACACACTGTGTGTGTGGAACACTCAAGTATCATACATACCTCACAGCAGCTGTACATATGCCCATACACACTATAACTACAGTGGACTCCCGAGTTTCGGTCACCTCGGAAATCAAACGATTATGTAAGTTTAATAGTGTAAGTGCTTTTGTATGTGTATTTTTAGGGGTCTGAAAGGACTAATCTAATTTACATTTTTCCTTAAGGGAACAAATTCGTTCGGAAATTGCACTTGAACAGCCTTCTGGAATGAATTATGTCCGAAACTCAGGGGTCCACTGTACAGTAGTCCCCCTGTATCCGCAGGAGACACCTTCCAAGACCTACTGCTGAGGCCCGAAAACCACAGAAAGTAGCGAACCATGGAAATATAAACAATTAAACACAACGTTTTGCCCATGCAGTGGGCTTTATCAAGTCACAAACAGAAGGTCTACTCATATACAGTGGTACCTTGGTTAACGATGGTCCCCAAACTCGTCCTTTTATGTAAGTTTATTTTTTTAAATGCTTTTGTAAGTGTATTTTTGCGGATCTAAAAGGATCAGTCTATTTTACATTATTCCTTATGGGGATAAATTCGTTTGGTAATGGCACTTGAACAGCATTCTGGAACGAAAAAATATTGTTAACCGAGGTACCACTGTACTTATCCAATCTCTTTTTAAAACTACCCAAGGTTCTAGACTCTATCACCCTACTTGGAAGATTGTCACATGCAGCATTCTCCACCTGACCCATCATTCTCCACTTGACCCAGCATTCTCCACCTGACTCCATCCTATAAATACTCACGTACCTTTTACCCAGGTAGATCTGTTTGTGACTTGATAAAGCCCACTGCGTGGGAAAAACGTTTTCAATAAAGGATCACATTATACTGCTTAAGCGTTTATATTTCCATTGTGTCGGTATTTTATACCATTTATTTCCATAGTGAACCATAAGTGGATCTCATTTTTCGTTTATGTAAACACCCATTGTGAAGTTCAATTGATAAATTAAGCACAATATGTGGAGAATTAGTACTTTTTCACTGATGGGAAGCATTTCATAGCTTCTCTTAGGCTTTGAAAAACCATTATCGTTATTACTGTTGTGCTTTATTGTCATTGTTAAGGAAAATTAAAGCTTATTTTCAGGCCACAGTAAACAGTGAATAACTGAGACTGCAGATACAGGGGTTCTACTGTATACATACATGTATGTTAGAAATTTAGAGATGAAGTATACATATAACCATATAGTATAAATTTGAAATAGAATTTGAAGGAACATTTTGAGAGGAATAATAATAGTACAGGTTGACCATCACTAATCCGGCATCATCGAGACCTGTAGGGCATCAGATTAGTGAGTTTGCTGGATTACAGAGTGGTTAGGTTAGAATACACTTAACCCAACGGCGATATTTATGCATTGGCGACTTCACCCACTTTACGCCCTATTTTTGGCCCATTCCATTGTTCCAGTCTACCAAACTCATAGCTATTTTGCTAGTACATTCCTTCTATTCTGTCAATTGAGTACAAGAAACTGCCCATTTACCTATTTCAACTACCCAATAAAGTGGTCAGAAATCGGTAATTTTGCCAATTTCACACAAATTTCAAGAGATGCCAATTTCAAAATAGGGTCCAGAATAAACAAGGCAGACATTCCTGGCACTAAAATAACATTTTCTCTGTTCATTAGTCACATCTCCAGGTCACTCTTATATTACCCTTGCTTTCTTTCCAATTTGAATTTTTATTCATACAAAAAAATAGATTTACTGTTATGCAGACTACTGCATTATTGTAATAATTGTATAAATAATGTCAACCCATTTGTGACTGCATATTAGACCAGCCAGTTGGACACGTATTGGATGGTGACATAATTTGTTTTCTCTTAAACATTGGCAAAAATCTAACATTTCTGCTACTTTGAGCTCAATTTTTAAGATACTTTCTGGCATGAAAACAATCAAAATTATATCTATTTCTGTAATATATCTTCCATTCTATCAACTAAGACCAAAAAACCAAGAATACAACCATACAAACCATACGAAAATACACCACAAAGTCGCTGTTTTACACCAAAAGCACAGGTGCCTTTTTTTCTCATTATGCACTGCGTGCTGCAGGATTTTTTTTATACAGTGCACACTTACTTCACAGACCTATTCTCTCATATGTAGGCCCAAATTTACCGGTCACAACTTATCTGAGTGAGCTGAGCTCATGGCTACCGACAGTGGCTTCAAAGCCACCTTATATTTTATGGACAATGCATGGTGTATGTGCTTTACACAATGAGAAGCATTTCTTTTATTTGTTGGAACCATGGCTCTTGCTAAAAGTGAGCAGGTTATAACAATAAATGGAAAAAAAGAAACTGGAATGACTTATGCAGCAAGTAGAGCAACTGCACAGTAGCGGCAGGTTGGTGTGGTGACACCAGAAATTTGAAATTATGCTAGCCGAAATTAGTGCCGGATTACTGATTGCCGGATTAGTGATGGCCAACCTGTAGTAGTAATAATAATAATAATTATAGTACTGCCAGTGTTTGAACTTACAAGCAACTTGTTTAAGTGGTGTTTCAATTAAACTTGTGTTGCTGGCGTTTCAACTTATAAGTAACTTGTGTTGCTGATGTTTCAACTTACAAGCAACTTGTGTTGCTGGTGTTTCAACTTACAAGCAACTTGTGTTGCTGGTGTTTCAACTTATAAGTAACTTGTGTTGCTGGTGTTTCAACTTACAAGCAACTTGTGTTGCTGGTGTTTCAACTTACAAGCAACTTGTGTTGCTGGTGTTTCAACTTATAAGCAACTTGTGTTGCTGGTGTTTCAACTTACAAGCAACTTGTGTTGCTGGTGTTTCAACTTACAAGCAACTTGTGTTGCTGGTGTTTCAACTTACAAGCAACTTGTGTTGCTGGTGTTTCAACTTACAAGCAACTTGTATTGCTGGTGTTTCAACTTACAAGCAACTTGTATTGCTGGTGTTTCAACTTACAAGCAACTTGTATTGCTGGTGTTTCAACTTACAAGCAACTTGTATTCTGGTGTTTCAACTTACAAGCAACTTTTGAAGGCACAAATGACTCAAAGTCTGAATGTAAACAAATTCTCAATGTACACAACACAAATTCTCAACATACACAACACAAAATCTCAACGTAAACAACACAAAGTTGGAACACACACGACCCGAGCCTAGTTCTGTTTTATTTGCCTAACTTTAATAACTTACTATAATAGCTATAAGTATAGTAGTAGCCTCTATATAACTTCAAAAATTTCTAATGGTATATTCGGACATTTGAAAATCAATAATATTAAAAAAATCAAATCCAAAATCAAAATTTGAGTAGCAATGAAACAACGATAAAAAAAATAGAAATCTGTTCAAATTCAATAATAAATTGACTAATTTATTGTTCTAAGATACTTTCAAAATCAGTGTCAAAAAAATAAGTGCTTAAGTTGCTTAGAACAGAGTTTAAGTTGCTTAGAATAGTTTAATTACTTAGATCTTGATTACTTATAATTTAAGTTGCTTAGAATACATCGTAAGTGGATTACAATAGATCTTGGTTACTTAGAATAGGTCTTGATTACTTAGAATATATTTTAATGTGCTTAGATCTAATTAGATCTGAAGTTGCTTAGTATAAACATTAAGTTGCTTAGATCTTAAGTTGCTTAGAATAGATCTTAGTTACTTAGAATAGATCTTAGTTACTTAGATCTTAGTTACTTAGAATAGATCTTAGTTACTTAGAATACATCTTAGTTACTTAGAATACATCTTAACTACTTAGAATTCAGTAATCCAGAGGGAAAGATAGACTAGATTTTGAAACAGAACAGGTCAATTTTTTTTTAATACTAATAACAAAATTTCTGCAACACTTGCTGACCTTTACTGGTTTTTTAGAAATAGAATCATCAATTCTTAGAAATAGAAGTAGCAACAGACAGAAATAGATTGAGATTGATGTTTGTATGATAATATATGTTAACAAACACTGATATTATTAATGTATGGGGAAATAATGTCCGATTGGAAAAATAAAGGGACGAAAATAAAAAGGCCAAACCTTTATGTGTTTACGCGTGTTTGAAGGAACCACATCCTCTGAAGACACACGTTTACATCAACACACAATGGATTCTACAATGAAACCTCAACATTTTTGACAAAACAATAATTAAAATTAAAAAAAAAAAAAAACATATATTTGGCATTTCTGGAGTCTCAGGAACATAACCTGGTTTCTCCCACATGTTTCTCACTTCACTTTACACGATTTTCTAATCAGACGCTGGTTTTGTTGGAACGTAACTACCACATCAACGTAACTATAGTCTTGAATGAGACGTTAGTTCAGTAGGAACATAACTACCATGTCAACTTAACTAGGGTTTTGCATGAGGAGCTGCTAATGGCCTTTCCTTCAAGTTACGTACCAGCAGGTAATTAAAGGCCGTGTAAAGTGAACTAAAGAACAAATGGGAAAATCAAATTTAAGTTTTATGGACCCTAAAAAAATGCCCAATTTTTCTTATTGTAAAAATAATTTTTTTTTAAACTTACATTGTACCAGACACATGTACAACACCTGTGTATCTATCTTTATTTTAATGAGATGTTTTGCCCATCTAGTGGACAAAATGTCTCATTAGTAGCTTATTTCCATTGGGGTTCTGTAAACTCCTCTCCCAGGATGCCACCCACAACAGTCAACTAACACCCACATACCTATTTACTGCTAGGTGAACAGTGACAGCAGCAGCAGGTGTTAGGTGACATGTCCAACGCTTTCATTCGTCCAGGGATCGAACCCTGGTCCCTCAATGTGTGAGCTGAAGCTGCAACAAGAACCCAGATATGCCCAGTGGAAGGAGCAGCCCAGAATGATCCCCTGTTCTGCTCAATGGTATCAGTAATAATAATAATAATTAATAATAATTGCCCATATTTCTGTATCCCTTTATCACATTAATTCAGAAAGACATAGAAAATAGATCAAACTGCAAGAAAATATTTGCTACAAAATACAGAATGTGTATCTACATAAAACATTTAAAACACTATGTGAACGTTTGGGTGGTTGATTGGGTTTTAAGCCTATCTGCTACATGAAGGTTAATAAAGTTTTAAGTCTACTACATGGTCATTGAGACTGGCTGATTGGTTACTGGGGTTTCAAGTCTATCTACTGCATGAAGGTCATTAAGACTGGTTGGTTGATGTGTTAGGTTTCAAGTCTATCTACTACACGGGGTCATTAAGGTTGCATGTCGCCTGTTCACCACCAGTCAAGAACACTTTAATACCTAAAATCATGATTAATGTAAACTACCAGTGTATATACACCTCTCAGTGTATACACACTCAAATATATACCTCTCAGTTTATAAACACTGAGATATACACCTCTCAGTGTATATATCAGCGCTGTATGACCCTGTGGTTTAGCGTTTTTATTTGATTATAATAATAATAATCAGTGTATATATAATCATAAATACATTTCAGTCCCTATATACTAGATATATAAACCATTCAATGTATATACACTTCTCTGTATTATTATTTTTACAATCATAAGCACTAAATCCATAAGGTTCTCAGTATACATATACATATACATGTATATGGTGAGGTACACACTTGTCAGTGTATTTATCGAGATATACACCTCTTGGTATATATCAACTAACATATAAACACTCAATGTCTACATACTAAGGTGTGTGTATTATATACATATACACATGTATATATAAGATATAGACAACTCTCATTGTGTATGTGATATACATACACTGAGATGTACTCTTCCCAGTGTATATCTGTAATATACACAGATATACACCGAGATATACACTGAGATAAACACCTGTCAGTGTATATCTGACATGCACTGAGATATACAACTCTGGGTATACATTCACACAACATCAGGTATTACTTGTGAACCACACTGAACGTGACACATTGTGTGTTACACCAGCAGCGACTGTAACGACCAGGAGACGATTGTAACAACCAGAGGACTGTAACGACCAGGAGACAATTGTAACAACCAGAGGACGACTGTAATGACCAGAGGACGACTGTAACGACCAGGAGACGATTGTAATGACCAGAGCAAAGACTGTAATGGCCAGAGGACTACTGTAATGACCAGGACCAGAACGACTGTAACAACCTTAGTTATCCTAGGTTATCCTAAGTTCTCTACACATATGCTGCTATGTATGATAATGTATGCAGATTTATTTGTGTATACCTGAATAAACTTACTTACTTACCATAGGATGACTGTAACGACAAAGGCAAGGACGACTGTAACAACCGGAACAACAACAAGAAAAAAAAGAAATATCCATAAAGTGGAAAATAGAAGAAATGTGGGTTATTTTCAGTGTTGTCTTCCCCCAGGATGCCACCCACGACAGTCACCTAACACCCAGGTACCTAGTTACTGCTAGGTGAACAACAGTCAACTAACACCCAGGTACCTAGTTACTGCTAGATGAACAACAGTCAACTAACACCCAGATACCTAGTTACTGCTAGGAGAACAAGTCAACTAACACCCAGGTACCTAGTTACTGCTAGGCGAAGTCTCACCCGTGCTGGGAAGTGACCTTTAGTCCCTAAGGTTGTGAGCTAAAGATGCTAACAGATGAGCCACCACCACTAGCTGTGACCCTCCTGTAATGTGACCCTCTTGTAATGTACCCTCTTGTAATGCACCCTCATGTAATGTGACCCTCTGTAATGTACCCTCCTGTAATGTACCCTGTAATGTACCCTCCTGTAATGTACCCTCCTGTAATGTACCCTCCTGTAATGTACCCTCCTGTAATGTAATGTACCCTCCTGTAATGTAATGTACCCTCCTGTAATGTACCCTCTTGTAATGTACCCTCCTGTAATGTACCCTCCTGTAATGTACCCTGTAATGTACCCTCCTGTAATGTGACCCTCTTGTAATGTGCCCTGTAATGTACCCCTCCAGTAAAGTACCTTCCTGTAATGTACCCTCCTGTAATGTACCCTCCTGTAATATGACCCTCCTGTAATGTGACCCTCCTGTAATGTACCCTGTAATGTACCCTGTAATGTGACCCTCCTGCAATGTGACCCCTCCTGTAATGCACCCTTCTGTAATGTGACCCTCGTGTAATGTACCCTCCTGTAATGCACCCTCCTGTAATGCAACCTCCTGTAATGTAACCCTCCTGTAATTATAATAATCATGGGGGAGCGCTAAACCCGTAGGATTATACAGTGCATGTGGGGGAAGGTATTCAGGCTCAATTCAGGGAACTGGAGCACAGATCCAATTCCCTAGATCAAGAGCCCCTCACCAGCGTCAAGGAACCTCCCTTGAGGGGACCCTCCTGTAATGTACCTTCGTATAATGTACGGTCGTGTAATGTACCCTCCTGTAATGTGACCCTCCTGTCCATGGAAGATGTGTTCATTTAATATCACATACCTGCAAGTCCCTCCCAAGAAGCTCATTGCTAGTAATCCCTTCCTTAAATCACTTGTTAAAGCAACTGCTCAAGAAGAAATTTATCGCCTAGCTGGTAGTAATAAGTTATCTCAAGTTATATACACTGATGGATCTAAACAGGAGTCTTCTGGCAGGGCTGCATCTGCTCTGGTTGCCACCTCCCTAGTTAAGAACAATAATAATTTTTTTGAACTAGGCATAAGAATTAACAACTGGGCGTCTACACTGCAAACTGAATTGTTTGGAATCCTTATGGCACTAAAGCTAACTTATGACACTGAGCTTGACTCTATCATTATTACTGATTCTATGTCATCATTGAAGGCTCTTGACTCCTATAATGACTCTTAACAGCATGCTCATTGGAGAAGCCAGGTATAGATACTCAAAAATCCGGGACAAAGGAATTAAAGTACATTTGCTATGGATTCCGTCACACATTGGATTACTCCTTCATGATAAAGTTGATATGTTAGTCAAGAAGAGCACCCATAAGGAGAATGTAGAATATAACTTTGGTATATCTGTGTCTAGCATTAGGAATAATATTAGGAGAGAAATAAATAATGAAAATGATAGCTATAGGAATGCAGTTAGAAGCCTGAGTAGATCTATAACCCACTATGATAACATGAACGTAGATAAGTATTTTTATGGAGCAACTTGCAATGTGAACAGACTGACTGATGTTGTAGTGGCCAGGCTTCGGCTTGGCTACAAGTACTTCTGGCAGTTTGGGAGACACACAGATGATGATCAAACTAAATGCAAATTATGTGATCAGGCATATGGTCACTGTCTTGAACACTATGTGCTGAATTGTCCACTTATTGAGGAATATAGAGATAGACAGTATAATAACCTATGTGACATGTCAAGATATCTTATTAGTGAAGGTAGGATACCACTTATTCTAAGCAAATTTCCTAAATTTGCTTGTAACAGATAAGTGAACTTTAGATATAATTCCAAATTAATTTTCATGAACGTGGATGGGCATGTTTGTGGAGCAACTTGCAATGAGCAGACTGACTGATGTTGTAGTGGCCAGGCTTAGGCTTGGCTACAGGTACTTCTGACAGTTTGGGAGACAGATGATGATCAAACTAAATGCAAATTATGTGATCAGGCATATGGTCACTGTCGTGAACACTATGTGCTTAATTGTGCACTTATTGAGGAATATAGAGATAGACAATATAATAACCTATGTGACATGTCAAGATATCTTATTCATGAAATAAGATACCTGCTTGTAACAGATAATTGAAATGTAGATATGAACCCAAATGTACAATTGTTAACCCCTTTGGGGCCTAGTGCCTAGGCCTTTTGTGTATCCATATGCTCTTGCGCTACCGTCCACAGGATGGATATGGGGTGCACAATAAACTAGCCACTTCGGTGGCAAAATCTAATCCTGTAATGTGACCCTCCTGTAATGTGACCCTCCTGTAATGTGACCCTCCTGTAACATTCATGGAAAATTCAGTAACATTCATTGACAACTGGGACCTCTTCTATGGCAGAAATGATATGTATGCCAGGGATGGGGTTCACTTATCCAGGTCTGGGGTGGGGGCACTGGCAACTGCAGTGGAGGGAGCTGTTAGGGCTTTAAACTAGAAATAGTTAGTGGTATGGGTTTTGGGGGGAAAACAGTGAAGTCCCAGTGTAGTAATATTATAAGTTCTAGGAGAACTAGTAATAGGCAGAATAAGGTGGATAGTGGAAAGCTAGTGACACTAGATGACAAGGACAGTAATAGGTATAGTGGAAAAACAGAAATGAGCAGGAAGGGTAAAGAGAAAGGAGGGTCTTTAAATATATATTACACCAATAGTCGTAGGGCTAGGAATAAGATGGACGAGTTGAGATTAGTTGCAAGTACGGGTAATATTGATGTTTTTGCAATAACTGAGACATGGTTTAATATGAAAAATCGGGACTTGCCTGCCGAATGTCACATTCAGGGTTTTAAATTGTTCCAAGTAGACAGAAGTATCGGGAAGGGGGGTGGGGTGGCACTCTATGTCCGTGATCATTTAAATTGTTGCATAAAAACGGGTATAAAGTCTGAAATAACACATACAGAGTCTGTCTGGATAGAATTTTCAGAGGGGTGTGAAAAATTGATTTTAGGCGTGATTTACCGTCCTCCAAACTTAGATAGGGAACAATGGAGACTACTTTGAGAGGAAATTGTTAAGGCCACAAGGCACGATAACGTAGTAATTCTAGGGGACTTTAACTTTAGTCAGATTGATTGGAATTTCTTGACAGGGAATTTAGAATCTAACGACTTTTTAGAAGTAGTTCAGGATTGCTTTTTGTAGCAGTTTGTAACAGAACCTACAAGGGGAAATAACCTACTTGACTTGGTTCTGGCAAGCAAGGAAACCCTTGTTAATAATTTAGAAATTACAGAGGAACTCGGCTCAAGCGACCACAAGTCAATTACCTTTAGCATTGAATGGATGTATGATAGTAGGGATAATTCAGTAACGTTCCCAGATTTTCGCTTAGCAGATTATAATGGACTTAGAGAACACTTATCAACTGTGGACTGGGGTGACGAAGATTTAGATTTTGCCACCGAAGTGGCTAGTTTATTGTGCACCCCATATCCATCCTGTGGACGGTAGCGCAAGAGCATATGGATACACAAAAGGCCTAGGCACTAGGCCCCAAAGGGGTTAACAATTGTACATTTGGGTTCATATCTACATTTCAATTATCTGTTACAAGCAGGTATCTTATTTCATGAATAAGATATCTTGACATGTCACATAGGTTATTATATTGTCTATCTCTATATTCCTCAATAAGTGCACAATTAAGCACATAGTGTTCACGACAGTGACCATATGCCTGATCACATAATTTGCATTTAGTTTGATCATCATCTGTCTCCCAAACTGTCAGAAGTAGGAATAATATTAGGAGAGAAATAAATAATGAAAATGATAGCTATAGGAATGCAGTTAGAAGCCTGAGTAGATCTATAACCCACTATGATAACATGAATGTAGATAAGTATGTTTATGGAGCAACTTGCAATGTGAACAGACTGACTGATGTTGTAGTGGCCAGGCTTCGGCTTGGCTACAAGTACTTCTGGCAGTTTGGGAGATACACAGATGATGATCAAACTAAATGCAAATTATGTGATCAGGCATATGGTCACTGTCTTGAACACTATGTGCTGAATTGTCCACTTATTGAGGAATATAGAGATAGACAGTATAATAACCTATGTGACATGTCAAGATATCTTATTAGTGAAGGTAAGATACCACTTATTCTAAGCAAATTTCCTAAATTTGCTTGTAACAGATAAGTGAACTGTAGATATAAATCCAAATTAATTTCCATGAACGTGCCTATCTGTGCTCATGATAATGCGAGCACAGATGGACATGTTTGTGGAGCAACTTGCAATGTGAGCAGACTGACTGATGTTGTAGTGGCCAGGCTTAGGTGACGAAGAGAGGTGTCAATATGACAGTTTTCTTAACACTATACAGGCTGCCCAAAGAACATTTATCCCGTATAAAGAAATTAGATCAGGTAGAAATGACCCAAAATGGATGAATAATAGGCTTAAGTATCTTATAGGGCAGAAGAAAGGAATTTATAGGCGCATAAAAAGAGGTGAGGGTCATCTTATAAATCAGTATACTGACATTAAGAGGGACGTTAAAAAGGGAATAAGAAAAGCTAAACGGGACTATGAAATTAAAGTTGCTAGGGATTCAAAAACTAACCCAAAAAGTTTTTTCCAGGTTTATAAAACAAAAGTTAGGGATAAGATAGGTCCCCTTAAAAATAACTCTGGGCATCTTACTGACAAGGAGAATGATATGTGCTCTATTTTTAATAATTATTTTCTCTCGGTTTTCACACAGGAAGACATTAATAGTATCCCAGAAATTAATTTTTACAGAGGCCCAGAAGAAGATAAATTATGTAATATCACAGTCACTAGCGAAATGGTTATGAAACAACTAGACCGATTGAAACAAAATAAATCGCCGGGTCCTGATGAGCTTTTTGCAAGGGTTCTTAAGGAATGCAAAATGGAACTCTGTGAACCATTATATAACATTTTTAATTTATCTCTTCAAACAGGTGTAGTGTCTGATATGTGGAAGATGGCTAATGTAATTCCTATTTTTAAAGCAGGGGACAAGTCACTACCGTCAAATTACCGCCCAATAAGCCTTACCTCAATTGTAGGCAAATTACTAGAGTCAATTATAGCTGATATTATTAGAAGCCATCTAGATAACCATAAATTGATTAATGATACTCAGCATGGATTCACGAGGGGCCGTTCCTGCCTATCTAATTTATTAACCTTCTTTAGTAAAGCTTTTGAGGCTGTTGATCACGATAAAGAATTCGATATTGTTTATTTAGACTTTAGTAAGGCTTTTGATAGAGTACCGCACCAGAGACTGTTAAAGAAAGTGGCAGCTCATGGCATTGGGGGAAAAGTGTTGTCATGGATCGAGTCATGGCTCACCAATAGGAAGCAGAGAGTGTGCATAAATGGGGTTAAATCCGAATGGGGACTTGTAACAAGTGGTGTTCCACAGGGATCAGTCTTAGGCCCGTTGTTATTTATAATATATATCAATGACCTTGACGAGGGAATTACTAGTGATATGAGCAAATTCGCCGATGACACGAAGATAGGTAGGATAATTGATTCAAACATAGATGTCATAGAACTTCAGGAAGATTTAGACAAACTTAATTCGTGGTCAGAAAAGTGGCAGATGCAGTTCAATGTAGATAAATGCAAGGTTCTGAAGCTCGGGAGTGTCCATAACCCAAGTACTTATAAGTTAAATAACGTAGAACTTAGCCATACAGTTTGCGAGAAGGACTTGGGGGTGATGGTAAGCAGCAACCTTAAACCAAGACAGCAATGCCTAAGCGTACGTAATAAGGCAAATAGATTACTGGGATTTATATCAAGAAGTGTTAGCAACAGAAGTCCTGAGGTTATATTACAGCTTTATACATCATTAGTAAGGCCTCACCTAGATTACGCAGCTCAGTTCTGGTCTCCATATTACAGAATGGACATAAATTCGTTAGAAAACATTCAGCGTAGAATGACTAAATTAATACATAGCATTAGAAATCTTCCTTACGAAGAAAGATTGAAGACCCTTAAATTACATTCACTTGTAAGACGTAGAATGAGGGGAGACATGATCGAGGTATACAAGTGGAAAATGGGTATTAACAAAGGGGATATAAATAAGGTCTTGAGGATATCTCTCCAAGAGAGAACCCGCAATAATGGATTCAAGTTAGATAAGTTTAGATTTAGAAAGGATATAGGAAAGTATTGGTTTGGAAATAGGGTAGTTGATGAGTGGAACAGTCTGCCTAGTAGGGTTATTGAAGCTAGAACCTTGGGTAGTTTCAAATTTAGGTTGAATAAATTCATGAGTGAGAGGGGTTGGATTTGAGTGGGACTCGCAAATGAGTGAATGGAATTGTCAAAGCTTATTTCTTGGGTAGCATTGAAAATTGGATTGAGCAAGTGTTCTGTTAGTGGGATGGATTGTGAAGGACTTGCCTAGTATGCGCCAACAGGCCTGCTGCAGTGTTCCTCCTTTCTTATGTTCTTATGTGACCCTCCTGTAACGTGACCCTCCTGTAATGTGACCCTCCTGTAACGTGACCTTCCTGTAATGTGACCCTCCTGTAACGTGACCGATGGACTAAGTATGAGGACGAGCGTCCATGATAGAAGGGGGTAAATTTGTTATTGATGCTGAGACAAGAGTGAGACCTGCAGACTGACCCATGACTGAGATGTCAGCACTTGACCTGACAGTGTTGTTGTTGGTACATAGTGCTACTATACCTGACACAGAGCAACATGTGTTAAAAGCAATTATCCACTAAGGCTATTAAATCAGGAAAATGTTTTTGGGTCTGCCCAAGCAATAACCACCAGTGGGAATTATTTTTATTGTACTATATTAAAAGACAGAAACACCAAAACAGCCTTCTTAGAAAACTTGACATTCTTGTATAACAGTTGGGAAAATAAAGAGTGGGTCAGATGGTGCTGTCACCCCTGGTGCTCTCTTGGAGGACAGTACCTGTGAGAATAAAGAATGGAAAGCGAGTGCACTGGAGGGCAACAGTGGTCCTGCTGCTGGGGAAACAGGTATAGACAAAGATATGTGAATTCCATAGTAACAAAATGGCAATACCACTGGAGATGGCAAAAAAGGGATGATGCTCCGAGGAATCGTGTAGATACAGTACCATTAAAAACTGGTGCAGGCACTGTTGTTAGAAAAGGTGTTGTAGATAGTGGGGAGTCAGAAAAAGTGCACCAGTAGGGAAGGCAGCCATGAAAAATCATGGCAAACAGAAATCAAATCTATAATAATAATAATAATAATAATAATAATAATAATAATAATAATAATATTTTTATTTCATTGCAAGTTTACATCGAAATTTTGTAATTACACGTACAATTATGAATTGAAGTGCAAAGAGAGCCACTATCATGCCATGGCATTATAGGCAGACTAAATCTAATGGCTTATAGACTACTTAATACTAGAGAAATTGATTAAGTTTGTTATAGTTAAACATTAGATTATGTTTACAGCAGATAATAAGTTTACTCAAATTACAATCTGAGGATATTACATTGTGACAAGAGAGTTTTTGTAGGATGGTTATATCAATAGTAAATCTTCTTGCAAATTCTATGCTTTGGGTATCTGCAGGCATGGAATATCTGGAAGAACAGGTGGGAGATGCAACTTTGACCATCCCAAAAAATGCCGTGCCCACATGAGAACAGGAGAATGCAACTCTTCTCGTAATTTATTTCACCCTGAAATGTGTATCTCTTCAATCCAGGAAAGACAATGCTACAACACATACTGTCAGGCACACCTAAAGGGGATAAGAAGATACAGATCACTCAGACCATGGGAAACAACCAGGGTAGCCACAACCACTTAAGATACAGAGGTTTCTTAGTACCAAGAAGAAAGAAAAGATGGCAAGAAATGACAAAAATCTTACACCAATTCGGAACACTTCTGGAATGGAGACACAGAGAATGGCCTCCACTCCAGAAACACAGATATTAGTGTCAGCAAACGAAGTCCCCCACATTCCATCAATATGACTACATTTATCTTTGCAAATATACAGGGTCTAAAGCCAGCAACAAACAACAAAATACTTTTCATCAGTCGACTGCTCACAGAGTCAAACGCAATGTTTGCGGCTTTCACAGAGACCCACATAAAGGATCATTTTGACAACGAAATATGGATCCCAGGTTATCTATTCAGATGCGACAGAATAAACAGGCAACAAGGGGAAAGGGGGGGTTGGCCTGTATGCCACAGTCGCTCATTTGCTCAGAACTACTAAACACCTCAGATGATGTAGTTGAAGTTTTGGCAGTAAAGACTGAAAACCAAAACCTTGTCATTGTGGTTGTATACAAGCCTCTAGATGCTACTTCCCAGCAATTCCAGGAACAGCTTTTGGAAAGTTTTCCAACTCTTGCCCCAAACATCGTGCTGCTGGGGGATTTCAACTTTAGACACCTAAAATGAAGGAATGTCGCAAATGTTTTAGCAGAGATAACCCCAGGAGGCAGCTGAAATGAAAATTCACACACACGTGAGCTATTAAATCTCTGCACCAAATTCACCTTAAACCAGCAAATAATAGAACCAACAACACTGGAAAATACACTGGACCTCATGTTCACTAATAATGATGATCTAATACAAAATATAACCATATCAAAGACAATACACTCAGATCACAACATAACAGAGGTACAGACATGTATGCACAGGGCTCCTGACTAGCAAAATGTGATCAGTTTTGAGGGTGACCACCAAATTCAACTTCAATAACAGAAACATACAGTGGGATCAAGTTAACCATGTCCTAAATGAAACAAGCTGGGAAGATATCCTAAAAAACACAGATCTGAAACTTTGCCTAGAAAGAATTAACTGTCGTAATTGATGTCTGCTCAAGGCACATTCCTTTAAGAAAAAGAATGAGAAGATGTAAACTAGAAAAAGAGAGACACTCCTATACAGGCAAAGGCAAAGAATCACAGAGCTGCTGAAAGGGTCCAGTATATCTGAAATACAATGGTAGGCACTGGTCAGAGAAATAGCAAATGCGTATCGAACTTAAACTTAAGGAATCGTACAGGAGACAAGAAACTCATTAAGAGCTTCAAGCCATAAATGAAACTGAAACCCAAAATATTTTTTTTCTTATGCCATATCTAAGGCAAAAACAACATCCAGTATTGGAACCCTGCTTAAACAGGTGACAACAAAGAAATGAGTGAGATACTAAAGTCCCAATATGACTCAGTGTTTAGTGAGCCATTAACCAGACTAAAAATCGACAATCTAAATTATTTGTTTATGACTGAGACTCAAAATTTGGTCAATTAAAAAATCTCTGATATTATCCTAACACCACAAGACTTCGAAAATACAATAAATGACATGCTCATGCACTCTGCCCAAGCCCAAACTTATGGAACTCCGTGTTTGTCAAGAACTGCAAGAAGCCCCTGTCACGTGCCTTTAGCATTCTATGGAGAGGAAGCATGGACACAGGGGTCATCCCATAGTCACTTTAAACAACATAGCCCCACTCCACAAAGGGGGCAGTAAAGCAATAGCAAAGAATTACAGACTGATAGTGCTAACATCCCATATCATAAATTTTTTTGAAAGGGTTCTAAGCTACCCATCAGATACACAACCCAGGGCAACATGGGTTTAGAGCAGGCTGCTCCTGCCTGAACAACTATGACAAGGTCTTGGATGCTCTAGAGGTCAAACCAAATGCAGATATAGTATACACAAACTTTGGAAAAGCCTTCGACAAGTGCGACCACGGTGTAATAGTGCACAAAATGCGTGATGAAGGAATAACAGGAAAAATTAGTAGATGGATCTACAACTTCCTAACAAACAGAACACAAAGAGTAATAGTATACAGAGTAAAGTCTGAGGCGGCTACAGTGAAAAGCTTTGTTCCACAAGGCACAGTACTCGCTCCCATCTTGTTCCTCATCATCATGTTAGACATAGACAGATATAAGCCATAGCACTGTGTCTTCCTTTGCGGATGACACCCGAATCTGCATGACAGTGTTTTCTATCGATGACACTGCAAGATTCCATGCAGACATCCAGCAAATCTTTAAATGGACCACAGAAAACAATATGAAGTTCAATGAAGAGAAAGCTCAATTGCTTTGATATGGAAAAACTTGAGGAAATTAAAACTATAATAGAGAGAATAACAAATTCCAACCACACAATAAAGTGGAAAACTAATGGGAAGGACCTGGGAGTGATAATGTCAGAGGATCTAACCTTCAAAGATGACAACAATGTATCTATCACACCTGCTAGAAAAATGATTGGATGGATAATGATATCAAAACTAGGGATGCCAAGCCCATGATGATTCTCTTCAAACTGCTTGTTCTCTCTAGGCTGGAATATTGTTGTACACTAACTACCCCTTTCAAGGCAGGCGAAATTGATGACCTGAAAAATGTACTGAGAACCTTCATGGTAAACATAAGTACAATAAATCACTTAGATTACTGGGAACAGTTGAAGTCCCTTGACTTGTATTTCCAGGAATGAAGGCGAGAAGGATACATGATAATATACACTTGGAAAGCCCTAGATGGATTACTACCAAATCTACACACACAAATCACTCCATATGAAAGCAAATGACTGGGCAGGAGATGCAACATTTCCCCAATGAAAAGCAGGGGCGCCACGAGTACACTGAGAGAGAACACAATAAGTGTCAGGGGTCCAAGACTGTTAAACTGCCTTCCAGTATACATAACGGGGATTACCAATAGACCCCTGGCTGTCTTCAAGAAGGTGCTAGATATGCACCTAAAATCAGTACCTGACCAGCCGGGCTGTGGTTCCTATGTCGCTTTACATGTGGCCAACAGTAACAGTCTGGTTGATCAGGTCCTGATCCACCATGAGGCTTGGTCTTCTTCTTCTTCTTGGTTGGGTTTATCAGGGCCACTGACAGCCTAAGCCGTATCGAGCCCGACTTCTCGATGGTACGAGGAAGATTTGTTGCCCAAGGCTGGGCCATGAAAGAAAAGGAACAAAAGTTCCTTTGTAAATAGAGAGAGAAACTTGAAAGTTTCCTGTAGATCAGATGGACACCCTTGCCAAGCCCCAGCAAAGCGGGGCCCCCCACACCCCCACCCGAGTATAGCAACCGGCTTCCCACCAAAGACCGTTAAATAATTATCCGCAGAGCGGAAAAAATGGAACTGGCTAAAAGTAAGTCGATGAACAGGTGCCCCTCCTGTAGAGTGCCCGGCGGGCAAAATAGATGAGGACAAGCGTCCCAGAGAGAACGGGGGAAATTTGTCACTGATATCCAGGCTAGAGAGAGACGTCCACACCCGACGAAGGCTGGCGCAGAAGTCCCACACTTCAGTTCAGTTTGTAGTGTTAATGTTGTTAAGGGAAACTAAAGCTCACCTTTTATTTAGCCCGTCGAATAATCTTGCTGCCGCTATATCTTTCTCATTTTTTTTCTTCCATTTCGTCCCGAGTGTCACCATGAGACCAGTGTACACTGAGTGTACACACGGGAAAAATATTTTACCCAGTTATAGGCTGAAATTATAAAAATAGGGTCCCAGGAAAGGATATCACTGGATACAAATTACTGTTTTCTGACTTTCTTGAGTTATTCTCAGCAATGAAAACATACTATATTACTGCGTAAGACAATTATAATCATCCAGAAATTATGTAAAATTGTACCTAAGTTAACTTACTAAAGAGTAAACTGACTAATTTCCTAATCAAGTCAGGTGGACCATCTTGACTACAAGTAGGTAAATTTATAATAGTAGTGGAGGGGTAAGCCAGTGGAAGGCCTTGGTCAGATGACCAAAATCTTCAGCTGTGGGTCATCATATAACTAAGATCCGCGTTAGGAAACACTTGTCCTGTTTCCTGACAAACTTTATCTTCCCTAGCCTGCCCCCTCCCCACACTAAGCACCTGAGTCAACAACAAATGGCTTTACCATGTCCTAGAGAAGGAACTCGTGTAGTGTCAGCAGTGTACGATGTTTGGTCACGTCCAATATGGCTGACAAATGTCTACCAGGTGAATTCAATCATGTTATATTATTTATTATTATAATCATGGGGAAGCGCTAAACCTGTAGGATTATACAGCGCGTGTGGAGGGGGGGGGGTGGAAGGTATTCAGGCTCAATTCAGGGAACTGGAGGACAGATTCAATTCCCTAGATCAAGAGCCCCTCACCAGCGTCAAAAGCAATACACTGTGTCTGTAATACACTTGAGGGGTATATTTCTCAGTGTATATACACACAGGTGTATATAACTCAGTGTATATACACTGACAGGTGTATATCTCAGTGTATATACAGAGAGGTGTACATAACCCAATGTATATATCTCAGTATATATACACCGGTAGTTCGCATTAATCACTATTTTAGGTATTAAAGTATTCTTGACTGATGGTGTACAGGTAACATGCATCCTTAATGACCTTCGTGTAGTAGACAGACTTGAAACCCCATTACCAATCTATCGTGTAGTAGACAGAGTTGAGGAAGACCTTGGTCACATGAGAGGTCAGATGACCACTGACTGGCCCATCGTAGACCAGCAGCATCAGCCAAAATTTGCAAAATTTTTGCTGACGAACAAAACAATCTGAAATAGAACGAAAAAAATTGAATTTCGGTATTTAACCCAAAAAAAAACAATATACTAACATCGTCAATACAAAAAAAAACTGTATTATACATTTTAGGTTGTATGTATACACTATACTTAAGAGTATGTATACACTGTGCTTATAGTATGAAGGGAACAGTGTATTTGTTTTTGTATGTATCTATGAGGAACGTAGTCAATTCACAATTAACCTACAATATCGTGGCTGGAACAACTCAAAAACCAAGTCACAATACCGTGGCTGGAACAATTCACACCTAAGCCACAGTACTACGGCTGGAACAATTCACACCTAAGCCACAGTACTACGGCTGGAACAATTCACACCTAAGCCACAGTACTACGGCTGGAACAATTCACACCTAAGCCACAGTACTACGGCTGGAACAATTCACAACTAACCCACAATACCGTGGCTGGAACAATTCACAACTAACCCACAATACCGTGGCTGGAACAATTCACAACTCACAAAATCGTGGCAAGAACAATTTACAAATGATCTACAATATCGTGGCTGGAACACTTCACAAACACAAAATATTATTCTCATAACAATTCACAACTAACCCACCTTTGGGTAACTTGTGGTTGGTGGGTTAGGTTTCAAGTCTATCTACTACACGAGGGTCATTAAGGCTGACTGTCACCTGTAAACAACCAGTCCAAAAGTATTTTAATATGTGAAAGGAAAGTTAAATTATACTCTTTATGTCCACCGAGACGCACTTCTCAGTGTATATACACTGCTAGTCACGGCATTATGCCGGGCGACCCGGCATAATACCGTGACTAGCACTGTACACTGTTATTCTCCAAGATAATTGTGGAGAGTGCGCTTGTAGTGTTCAACACTGTGGTGTTGCTTGTCCTGGGTCAGAGCAGTGTTGCTTGTCCTGGGTCAGAGCAGTGTTGCTTGTCCTGGGTCAGACCAGTGTTGCTTGCAGTACTGTATACTGTCACGTTACTTGTCCTGGGTCAGACCAGTGTTGCTTGCGGTACTGTATACTGTCACGTTACTTGTCTTGGGTCAGACCAGTGTTGCTTGCGGTACTGTACACTGTCACGTTACTTGTCCTGGGTCAGACCAGTGTTGCTTGTCCTGGGTCAGACCAGTGTTGCTTGCGGTACTGTATACTGTCACGTTACTTGTCCTGGGTCAGACCAGTGTTGCTTGCGGTACTGTATACTGTCACGTTACTTGTCCTGGGTCAGACCAGTGTTGCTTGCGGTACTGTACACTGTCACGTTGCTTGTCCTGGGTCAGACCAGCGTCGCTTGCGGCCACACTCCTTCTCTTCCTTCTGTGCCTCATCACTGGAATGTTGTCGTTCGGTCGTCCTGGAAGCCGCTGGTTTACTCCACACGTTGGAGGTCCCACCTAGGAAGGACAGCAGTTGGTCGTCCTTAACACTGGTAGAGCCGGGGGTGGCACCATCGGCCGTGGTGGTGGTAGTAGCAGTAACCCGGCTGGATATTTCAGTGGTGGGAGCTGGTAATTGGATGGTCGACGTGGGCGGTGGAGGCGGCAGGGTGGGCGCCGCAGGTGGCAGGGTGGGCGCTGCCGGTGGCAGGGTGGGCGCTGCCGGTGGCAGGGTGGGCGCTGCCGGTGGCAGGGTGGGTGCCGGGGATGGCAGGGTGGGCGTGGGTGTGTCAGCCTCGGGAGACTTCTTGGTGAGAGAGACACAGACGTCACCAACTTGTAACTGACGTACTTTGAGGTCATACTTCTTATGTGTGAGTTCTGGGCTGCAGGAAGACCAGCCAGAGTGGAAGACGAAGAAGGGGTGGTCCAGCGAGGCTTCCACGGATACCTGAAGCAAAACAACTTTGTTAATATACCAACAATACGAGATGGCACGGCTTCAACTACTGTTGTTCATCATACAAGAATAATATACCATTGAATTTCATCATACAAAAATAATACACTATTGTAGTTCATCATACAAACATAATATACTACTGTAGCTCATCATACTGTAGTTCATCATGCAAGAATAATACACTACTGTAGTTCATCATACAAGAATAATACACCATTGTAGTTCATCATACAAAAAATACACTAATGTAGCTCATCATACAACAATAATACACTACTGTAGTTTATCATACACTACTGTAGTTTATCATACACTACTGTAGTTTATCATACACTACTGTAGTTTATCATACACTACTGTAGTTTATCATACACTACTGTAGTTTATCATACACTACTGTAGTTTATCATACACTACTGTAGTTTATCATACACTACTGTAGTTCATCATATACTACTGTAGTTCATCATACACTACTGTAGTTCATCATACACTACTGTAGTTTATCATACACTACTGTAGTTTATCATTCACTACTGTAGTTCATCATACACTACTGTAGTTTATCATACACTACTGTAGTTTGTCATACACTACTGTAGTTTATCATACACTACTGTAGTTTATCATACACTACTGTAGTTTATCATACACTACTGTAGTTTATCATACACTACTGTAGTTTATCATACACTACTGTAGTTTATCATACACTACTGTAGTTTATCATACACTACTGTAGTTCATCATACACTACTGTAGTTCATCATACACTACTGTAGTTCATCATACACTACTGTAGTTCATCATACACTACTGTAGTTTATCATACACTACTGTAGTTTATCATACACTACAGTAGTTTATCATACAACAATAATACAAACTGCAGTAGTGTATTATTTTTGTATGATTATACAATAATAATACACTATTGTAGTTCATCATACAAGAATAATACACTACTGTAGTTCATCATAAAATTATACACTACTGTAGTTCATCATACAAAAATAATACATTGGAGTATACCTGGAGAGGGTTTCGGGGGTCAACGCCCCCGCGGCCCGGTCCATGACCAGGGCTCGTGGTGGATCAGGGTCTGATCAACCAGGCTGTTACTGCTGGCCGCATGCAAACTGAAGTACGAACCACAGCCCAGCTGATCAGGTACTGGCTTTAGGTGCATGTCCAGTGCCTTCTTGAAGACAGTCAGGGGTCTATTGGTAATCCCCCTTATGTATGATGGGAGGCAGCTGAACAGTCTTGGGCCCCTGACACTTACTGTGTAGTCTCTTAGCATACTCGTGGTGCCCCTATTTTTCATTGGAGAAATGTTGCATCTCCTGCCGAATCTTTTGCAAATTTATGACCAATCCCTCTAGGATTTTCCAAGTTTATATTATCATGTACCTTTCTCGCCTGCATTCCAGGGAATACAAGCCAAGGGACTTCAACCATTCCCAGTAATTTAGGTGCTTTATCGTACTTATACATGTCATGAAAGTTCTCTGTATATTCTCAAGGTCTGCAATTTCGCCTGCCTTGAAAGGGGTCGTTAGTGTGCAGCAATATTCCAGCCTAGAGAGAACAAACGATTTGAAGAAAATCATCATGGGATTGGCATCCCTGGTTTTGAAGATTTTCATTATCCATCCTATCATTTTTCTAGCAGATGTGGTACATACATTGAAGACACCGCAAGACTCCAAGCAGACATCAACCAAATCTTTAAATGGGCCGCAGAAAACAATATGAAGTTCAATGATGAGAAATTTCAATAACTCCGAAATGAAAACGTGAGGAAATTAAAACTATATCAGAACATAAAACAAATTGCAACCACAATATAGAGCAAAAAACTAATGTAAAAGACCTGGGAGAGATAATGTCAGAGGATCTCACCTTCAAAGACCACAACTTTGTATCAATCGCATCTGCTAGAAAAATGACAGGATGGACAGAACCTTCAAAACCAGGGATGCCAAGCCCATGTTGACACTTTACAGATCGCTTGTTCTATCTAGGCTGGAATATTGCTGCACACTAACTGCACCTTTCAAGGCGGGTGAAATTGCTGACCTAGAAAATGTGCAGAGAACCTTCACGGCACGCATAACTGTGATAAACCACCTCAATTACTGGGAACGCTTGAAGTTCCTAAACCTGTACTCCCTAGAACGCAGGAGGGAGAGATGCATGATCATATACACTTGGAAAATCCTAGAGGGATTAGTACCAAACTTGCACACGAAAATCACTCACTATGAAAGCAAAAGACTCGATAGACAATGTAAAATTCCTCAAATGAAAAGCAGGGGTGCCACTAACACGATAAGAGACTGTTCAACTGCCTCCCAGCATACATAAGGGGGATTACCAATAGTCCCCTGGCTGTCTTCAAGCATGCACTGGACAGGTACCTAAAGTCAGTACCTGACCAGCCGGGCTGCAGTTCGTACGTCGGTTTGCGTGCGGCCAACAGTAACAGTCTGGTTGATCAGGCCCTGATCCACCATGAGGCCTGGTCACAGACCGGGCTGCAGGGGCGTTGACCCCCGGAACCCTCTCCAGGTAAACATATTAAAGATATACTGGCCCCTTTCAGCAGCTCTGTGATTCTTCATCTTCGCCTGTATAGGGAGCATCTCTCTCTTTCTAGTTTACATCTTCTCTACTTTTTTCTAAAAGGAATGTGCCTTGAACATACCTAAAGTTCCACAGAGTTAATTCTTTCTAAGTAGAGGTTGGGATCCATGTTATTTAGGATATCTTCCAAGCTTGTTTCATTTAGGACATGGTTGATCTGACCACAATCTTTGATTTTGTTACTGAAGTTGAATTTGGTGAAGACACCCACATAACTGATCACCTCACGCTGGTCAGGAGCCATGTGCATACATGTCTGTACCTCTGTTATGTTGTGATCTGAGTGCATTGTCTTTGATACAATTGTACTTTGCACCAGAACATCATTGTTTACTGCTAGGTGAACAGTCAACTAACACTCAGGTACCTAGTTACTACTAGGTGAAAACCAGTCACCTAACGCCCAGATATCTAGTTACTGCTAGTAAACAACAGTCACCTAACACCCAGGTACCTAGTTACTGCTAGGTGAAGTCAACTAACACTCAGGTACCTAGTTACTTCTAAATGAACAAGTCAACTAGCACTCAGGTACCTAGTTACTGCTACGTGAACAACAGTCAACTAACACCCAGGTACCTATTTACTGCTAGGTGAACAACAGTCGCCTAGCGCACAGGTGCCTAGTTACTGCTAGGTGAACAACAGTCACATAACACCCAGGTACCTAGTTACTGCTAGTTGAACAGTCACCTAACTCCCACCCAGGTACCTAGTTACTTCTAGGTGAACAGTCAACTAACACCCAGATACCTAGTTACTGCTAAATGAACAAGTCAACTAGCACTCAGGTACCTAGTTACTGCTAAGTGAACAACAGTCAACAACTAACATTCAGGTACCTAGTTGCTATTAGATGAACAACAGTCAACACTCACGAACCTACTTAATGCTAGGTGAACAACAGTCAACTAACACCTAGGAACCTAGTTACTGCTAGGTGAACAACAGTCAACTGTCACCCAGGTACGTAGTTACTGCTAGGTGAACATCAATCAACTAACACCCAGGTACCTAGTTACTGCTAGGTGAACAACAGTCACCTAACACACAGGTACCTAGTTGCTGCTAGGTGAACAACAGTCAACACCCAGGTACCTATTTACTGCTAGGTGAACAACAGTCAAGTAAAACACAGGTACCTGCTTTCTGCTAGGTGAACAAGTCAACCAGCACCCAGGTACCTAGTTACTGCTAGGTGAACAGTGTACAAACACCCAGGTACCTAGTTACTACTAGGAGAACAACAGTCAACTAACACCCAGGTACCTAGTTACTGTAGGTGAACAACATTTAACTAAAACCCAGGTACCTAGTTACTCCCAAGTAAACAGCAGTGAACTAACACCCAGGTACCTAGTTAATCCCAAGTAAAAAAGAGTCAGCGCCAAGGTGCCTATGTACTGCTAGGTGAACGACAGTCAGCACCCAGGTACCTAGTTACTGCTAGGTGAACAACAGTCAAATAACACTCATGTACCTAGTTACTGCTAGGTGAATGACATTCAACACGCAGGTACCTAGTTACTGCTAGGTGAACAACAGTCAACAAACACCCAGGTACCTAGTTACTGCTAGGTGAACAGTCAACTAACACCCAGGTACCTAGTTACTGCTAGGTGAACAACAGTCAACTAACACCAGGTACATAGTTATTGCTAGGTTTACAATAAACTAAAACACAGGTACCTAGTTACTGCTAGGTGAACAACAGTCAACCAACACCCAGGTACCTAGTTACTGCTAGGTGAAAAACATTCAACTAAAACCCAGGTACCTAGTTATTCCCAAGTAAACAACAGTGAACTAACACCCAGGTACCTAGTTAATCCCAAGTAAACAAGAGTCAGCGCCAAGGTACCTATGTACTGCTAGGTGAACGACAGTCAGCACCCAGGTACCTAGTTACCGGTAGGTGAACAGTCAACACTCAGGTACCTAGTTACTGCTAGGTGAACAACCGTCAATTAACACCCATATGCCTAGTTACTGCTAGGTGAATGAGAGTCAAAACCAAAGTACCTATTTACTGCTAGGTGAACAACAGTCAACTAACACCCAGGTACCTAGTTACTGCTAGGTGAACAACAATCAACTAAAACACAGGTACCTAGTTTCTGCTAGGTGAAGAACAGTCAAACAACACTCAGGTACCTAGTTACTGCTAGGTGAACAACATTCAACTAAAACCTAGGTATCTAGTTACTCCCAAGTAAACAACAGTGAACTAACACACAGGTACACTTAGTTAATCCCAAGTAAACAAGAGTCAGCGCCAAGTTACCTATGTATTGCTATGTGAACGACAGTCAGCACCCAGGTACCTAGTTACTGGTTAGTGAACAACAGTCAACACTCAGGTACCTAGTTACTGCTAGGTGAAAAACAGTCAAATAACACCCATTTACCTATTTACTTCTAGGTGAATGACATTCAACACGCAGGTACCTAGTTACTGCTAGGTGAATTTGGCATGCAAAGAGTACGTTACACTTGAATCATCGTATGTACACACTTCCGTATAGGCTGCCTCCCAACCAGCGGACCAGGTGCTAAGGGTTTAACGATGTTTAGGGGCCCATTCGCTAAATCAGTACCTTGGTTCATTAACCAATCACAGGTGGGCCTGCCAAGTGCTGAGGTGACGTGGTTTCACTCACAGTGAGCGCTTGCCAGACTCGCATAGCAGCTGGTTGAGCACAGTGCTCTCTCTCTCTCTCAGGCTTTTGCCTTTGCCTGATCACCGTGTGTACACTTATATTTCAACTCTTGTACATAAGTGTACATAATATATATATTTGGTGAAAGAAAATACAAGTTAAACACTACTGCTGTTTTTATTTTTGCTAAAAACCCATTACGACCAGGTCAACAGGCCATTATTACCTGTGATCGTAATAGTGAACAACAGTCAATTAACACTCAGTACCTAGGTACTGCTAGGTGAACAACAGTCAACACCCAGGTACCTAGTTACTGCTAGGTGAACAACAGTCAACTAACACCCAGATACCTAGTTACAGCTAGGTGAACAAATGTTAATTAACACCCAGGTACCTAGTTACTGCTAGTTGAACCACTGTCAACTAACACCCATGTACTAGTCACTGCTAGATGAACAACAGTCAACTAACACCCAGGTACCTAGTTACTGTTTGGTGAACAACTCTGACCTAACACCCAGATACCTATTTACTGCTAGTTGAACAACAATCAACACCTAGGTACCTAGTTACTGCTAGTTGAACAACAGTCACCTAACACTAAGGTACCTATTTACTGCTAGGTGAACAACAGTCAACACCCAGGTACCTAGTTACTGCTAGGTGAACAACAGTCAACTAACACCCAGATACCTAGTAACTGCTAGGCGAATAGTCACCTAACACTCAGGTACCTATTTACTGCTAGATGAATAGCAGTCAACACCCAGGTACCTTATTACTGCTAAGTGAACAATAGTCACCTAACACCCAGATACCTATTTACTGCTAGGTGAACAACAGTCAACTAACACCCAGGTACCTATTTACTGCTAGGTGAACAACAGTCAACACCGAAGTACCTAGTTACTGCTAGGTGAACAACAGTCAACTAACACCCAGATACCTAGTTACTGTTATGTGAACAACAGTCACCTAACACTCAGGAACCTATTTACTGCTAGATGAACAGCAGTCAGCACCCAGATACCTTATTACTGCTAAGTGAACAATAGTCAACTAACACCCAGGTAACTATTTACTGCTAGGTGAACAACAGTCACCTAACACCCAGATACCTATTTACTGCTAGGTGAACAACAGTCAACTAACACCCAGGTACCTATTTACTGCTAGGTGAACAACAGTCAACACCGAAGTACCTAGTTACTGCTAGGTGAACAACAGTCAACTAACACCCAGATACCTAGTTACTGTTATGTGAACAACAGTCACCTAACACTCAGGTACATATTTACTGCTAGGTGAACAGTCAACACCCAGGTACCTATTTACTACTAGGTGAACAACAGTCAACTAACACTCAGATACCAATTTACTGCTAGGTAAACAACAGTCACCTAACACCCAGGAACCCATTTACTGATAGGTGAACAACAGTCACCTAACACCCAGGTACCTGTTTACTGCTAGGTGAACAGTCACCTAACACCCAGGTACCTATTTACTGCTAGGTGAACAGTGACAGCAGCAGCAGGTGTTAGGTGACACAATTGCCATTATCCATGACGGATATTCCAACACTTAACTAGGAGGAGGAGGAGGAAGAAAAGGAGGAAGAGGAAAAGGAGGAGGAGGAGGAGGAGAAGTCGAAGAAAAGGAGGAAGAGGAAAAGGAGGAGCCGGAGGAGGAAGAAGAGAAGTAGGATGAGGGAGAGGAGGAGGAAGAGAAGGAGGAGCAATAGGAGGAGGAAGAGGAGGAGGTGGGCGTTGAGTTATATTTTGTGTTGTGTGTGTGTGTGCTTTGTGTGTGTACTCACCTATTTGTGGTTGCAGGGGTCGATTCATAGCTCCTGGCCCCTCCTCTTCACTGATTGCTACTAGGTCCTCTCTCTCCCTGCTCCATGAGCTTTATCAAACCTCGTCTTAAAACTATGTATGGTTCCTGCCTCCACTATGTCGCTTTCTAGGCTATTCCACTTCCTGACAACTCTATGACTGAAGAAATACTTCCTAACATCCCTTTGACTCATAGGAGTCTTCAACTTCCAAATGTGATCCCTTGTTTCTGTGTCTATTCTCTGGAACATCTTGTCTCTGTCCACCTTATCTATTCCTCGCACTATTTTATATGTCGTTATCATGTCTTCCCGAACCCTCCTGTCCTCTAGTGTCGTCAGACCGATTTCCCTTAACCTTTCTTCGTAGGACATTCCCTTAGCTCTGGGACTAGACTTGTTGCAAACCTTTGCACTTTCTCTAATTTCTTGACGTGCTTGACCAGGTGTGGGTTCCAAACTGGTGCTGCATACTCCAGTATGGGCCTGACGTATATGGTGTACAGAGTCTTGAACGATTCCTTAGTGAGGTATTGGAACGCTATTCTTAGGTTTGCCAGCCGCCCATATGCTGCAGCAGTTATCTGATTGATGTGTGCCTCAGGAGATGTGCTCGGTATTATAGAGTGAGGTTTGCAGTCTTTGGCCACCTAGACTATACTCTGCCTGCGGTCTTCTTTGCCCTTCCCCGATCTTCATGACTTTACATTTGGCAGGGTTAAATTCAAGGAGCCAGTTACTGGACCAGGCTTGTAGCCTGTCCAGGTCTCTTTGTAGTCCTGCCAGATCCTCGACTGATTTAATTCTTCTCATTAACTTCACATCATCTGCAAACAGGGACACTTCTGAGTCTATCCCTTCCGTTATGTCATTCACATATACCAAAAACAGTACAGGTCCTAGGACTGACCCTTGTGGAACCCCGCTCGTCACAGGTGCCCACTCTGACACCTCGTCACGTACCATGACTCGTTGTTGCCTCCCTGTAAGATATTCTCTGATCCATTGCAGTGCCTTTCCTGTTACGTGTGCCTGATCCTCTAGCTTTTGCATTAACCTCTTGTGAGGAACTGTGTCGAACGCCTTCTTGCAGTCCAAGAAAATGCAGTCTATCCACCCCTCTCTTCCGTGTCTTACTTCTGTTACCTTGTCATAAAACTCCAGTAGGTTTGTGACACAGGATTTTCCTTCTCTGAAACCGTGCTGGTTGTCATTTATAAGCTTGTGTCTTTCTAGGTGCTCCACCACTCTCCTCCTGATGATCTTCTCCATGACTTTGCATACTATACACGTCAGTGACACAGGTCTGTAATTTAATGCCTCATGTCTGTCTCCTTTCTTAAAAATTGGGACTACATTTGCCATCTTCCACATCTCAGGTAGTTGCCCAGTTTCAATGGATGTGTTGAAGATTTTTGTTAGTGGCACACTTAACATCTCTGCTCCCTCTCTAAGGACCCACGGATAAATGTTGTCCGGTCCCACCGCTTTTGAGGTATCGAGTTCACATAGCAGCTTCTTCACTTCCTCCTCGGTTGTGTGTATTTCATCCAGCATCTTTGGTATTCCTCCCTATTCTGAATTCCTCGATTTCTTCCTGTCTCCTCTGTAAAGACTTCTTTAAATCTCATGTTGAGCTCCTCACATACCTCTTGGTCGTTTCTTGTGAACTCCCCACCTTCCTTCCTCAGCCTTATTACCTGGTCCTTAACTGTTGTTTTCCTCCTGATGTGGCTATACAACAGCTTCGGGTCAGACTTGACTTTTGATGCTATTTTCGTATTGTCGCTGAGCCTCCCTTCTTACCCGTGCATATTCGTTTCTTGCTCTTCGGCTAATATCTTTATTTTCCTGGGTCCTTTGTCTTCTGTACTTTTTCCATTCTCTAGTGCACTTAGTTTTTGTCTCCCTACACCTTTGGATGAACCAAGGACTTGTTCTGGGCTTCCCATTACTATGTTTCCCTTGGGGACAAACCTCTCCTCTGCCTCTTTGCATTTGGTTGTCACATATTCCATAATTTCTTTTACTGGTTTTCCTGCCAATTCTCTCTCCCACTGAACGTCTTGTAGGAAGTTCCTCATGCTTGTGCAGTCCCCCCTTTTGTAGTTTCCTTTCTCCCTTCCTATTCCTGCTCCCCTCTCAACTTGAAGCTCAACTATATAATCAAAACACAGAACGAAATGATCACTAGCTCCAAGGGGCCTTTCATATGTGATATCCTCGATGTCCGAACTACTCAAGGTGAATACTAGGTCCAGTCTTGCTGGATCATCCTCACCTCTCTCTCTGGTAGTGTCTCTAACATATTGATGCACGAGGTTTTCCAGTACCACATCCATTATCTTGGCTCTCCATGATTCAGGACTCCCGTGGGGCTCCAGGTTTTCCCAATCAATCTCTTTGTGATTGAAATCACCCATAACTAGCAACTTTGCTCTCCCTGTGTGGGCTCTTCTGGCCACCTCGCTAGTGTGTCTACCATTGCTCTGTTGCTCTCGTCGTATTCTTCTCTTGGCCTCCTGCAGTTCTGTGGCGGGTTGTACATTACAACAATTACCACCTTATGGCCCTCAGACTGGATTGTTCCTACTATGTAGTCCCTTTCGCCCATTCCATCCATTCCTTCCACTTCCTCAAATCCCCACCGGTTCTTAATGAGTAGTGCAACTTCTCGTCCCCCTCTGCTCCCTCTATCTTTCCTGAGGATTTGATATCCGGGTGGAAAGATTGCATCTGTTATCATCCTGGTGAGTTTCGTTTCTGTGAGTGTTATTATGTCTGGGGATGTCTCCTTTATTCTTTCATGCCACTCCTCACATTTATTTGTTATACCATCTGCATTTGTATACCAAACCTTCAACTTCTTTTCTAAAACTGTAGTCAGGGGGGTACGTTGGGGTTGGGAAAGGGGGAGACCTGATGAGGAACTATGGGTGGTTGGTGTGAAGGTGGAGTTTGTAATGAGGTGGGTGGAAGCATGTGTGTTTTGGTTTAGATTGTTTGGTTGCATTGGGGTTGTCCAGGTTGGGGGACATCTGAAGGTATTTGAGCTTCCTCCTGAGTCTGGGTTCTCCTGTCCATCTCTCTTTCCTCCTTTTGTCTCTGTACCCTCTCTTTCAGTTTCTGTCTTTCTTCTCATGTTCTGTCATGGTTGAGATACACATTTCGGTAATCTGACATATCCCTTAGTCTTGCTTTCTCCTGCAGAATCCTGTTTCGAGTCAATTCCGCCTTGAAAATCACTTTGACTGGCCGGATTCTTCCTCTTGCAAACCCCCCTATTCTCAGAAAATTAGCCAGCTGGGTGATGTCATCTTCTCCTATTGCTTACATGATGCTTTCAATCGCTTTTTTCTCCCCTTGTCTTCTTGCTTCATAAGTTTTCCCTTCAGCTTCCCTGAGCCCATAAATAAAGACTGATCTCTCTCTTTCATTCTCCCACTGCCTATCCCTATGTAACCCCAGTTAATGTATTCTATGTTTCACCTGTCTGCTCGCCCTTTTCTACGAGAAATTATCAATTGCTACTTGTTACCGAGTACTTGATATCCTATTCCTTATCGTACTATGAGAGTTGACCGTTCACAAACAGCTTAGCAGTTAGGTAATTGGAACTTACACCCGACACCCCGAAAACCTCTCATAGGTGAATACTTGCGATGCCATGCAGCTTGTCCAGCGTGTAGTATCCTGTAGATTGTCCAACTCGATGTGATGTTCTGGCATATATCCACTTTCCATTGCAGCTTTCCTTTCTTCAATCTCTTCACTGTCTGTTATCCCTTGGTCCAGTGGCCTGTCGCTTTCCCTTAACTTTCCCTGTGCATTGCTGTGGTCTGTTAGGGCTTCTACGTATAGCTTAGCTCTCCCTTTTTCTACACTCCCCTCGATTGTTCCTGATGTGATCCTCTCTTTTTCTCGGGCTCCACGATGGTCTGATAGGACCTCTGCATACAGTTTCACTCCATTCTCTACAGTCCTCTTATTTGTGACTGAGGTAGCTGTTTCTGATACCATGTCCACATTGCTATTTAGTTCTTTACGCTGTTTCAAATTTTTCAGTTCCTCTTCTAATCTCTGTATCTTAGCCTCTGCTGTTGTGACTTGCTTCTCCCACTTCCTGCTTTCTGCAGCTATCCTCTCCTCCATTTTCATCCTAAGCTCCTCTAGCTTCCTTCCCCACTCATGTTCCCTTTTCATGAGCTCTTCTGCCCATTCTTCCTTTGCAGACTCATTCTCCAGTCCCCTAGTTTTTCGTCCTGCTCTTTGGCACCCCATTTTTTTTTTTTAAGATGGTACAGAGTGAAAAACTATGTATTTCTGTGTGGTTGTTTTGTGGTGTGATTGCCTGAGTATTTGTGTGGGGGTGGAAGGAAGGAAAGGAGAAACTGGAGACAGTGGGGAAATGGAAGAGAGGTGGGGAGGGGGAAAGAGGGAGGAATATGAGGAGAGAGTGGAGGAGGGAGAAGCAGAGGTGGAGAATGGGAGAGGGGGAGAGAGGGGGAGTTCAGGGAAGGGAGTGAGGGAGAGGTGGGGGAGGGAGCAGGGGGAAAGTGTGTGTGAGTGTTAGTTTTGTGTGTGTGTGAACTCACCCACCTAATTGTGGTTGCAGGGGTCGAGACTCAGCTCCTGGCCCCCCGTGTGTGTGTGTGTGTGTGTGTGTGTGTGTTAGTTTTGTGTGTGTGTGTGTGTGTTAGTTTTGTGTGTGTGTGTGTGTGTGTGTTTTTTTTTGTGTGTGTGTGTGTGTGTGTGTGTATGTGTTTGTGGGGGTTAATTGTGTGAAGAGTAGTGGTGAAATTGTGTTATGGTCCTTAATGTGTGTGTGTGTGTGTGTGTGTGTGTGTGTGTGTGTGTGTGTGTGTGTGTGTAACTTTATGTGTGTGGATTTATTGTGTGAAAAGTAGTGGTGATATTGTGTGTTATTGTGTATGTATGTGTGTATGTGGGGTCTGTGAGTAACACGTAGTCTACAGTGCTCCTCTACCTGGCCTGACCTGACACACCTGATCTACCAGTTAATGTATTCTATGTTTCACCTGTCTGCTCGCCCTTTTCTACTAGAAATTATCAATTGCTACTTATTACCGAGTACTTGATATCCTATTCCTTATCGTACTATGAGAGTTGACCGTTCACAAACAGCTTAGCGGTTAGGTAATTGGAACTTACACCCGACACCCTGAAAACCTCTCATAGGTGAATACTTGCGATGCCATGCAGCTTGTCCAGCGTGTAGTATCCTGTAGATTGTCCAACTCGATGTGATGTTCTGGCGTATATCCACTTTCGTTTCTTGTCGATATATAATATAACCTATTCACTGTATTTCTTTCACTTGTCATATATTTATTTCACTTTATTATCCAGGGTGACACACGTGGCAACGTCGCCTGGAGCACACTAGGCCCACTGATCCCGCCACCAAATATTTATTTCTAGTTCACTTATAAAATTATGGCTCTCCCCACACTTATGTGGCTCAGGGCAACTCGTAAATCGCTTCAAGGGTTGTTCACTACCCTGACACACTTGATAACCCCTGCAGTACCCTTGGGTAGCCCTCAAAAACACTTATATTTACGGAGCACTAAAGTTGTGACTCGCCCACGCGGTGTGTGCGTGTGTGTGTGTGTGTGTGTGTGTGTGTGTGTGTGTGTGTGTGTGTGTGTGTTGTGTGTGTGTGTTTTGTGTGTGTGTGTGTTGTGTGTGTGTTGTGTGTGTGTTGTGTGTGTGTTGTGTGTGTGTTGTGTGTGTGTTGTGTGTGTGTTGTGTGTGTGTGTGTGTGTGTGTTGGATGTGTGTTGTGTGTGTGTTGTGTATGTGTGTGTGTGTGTTGTGTATGTGTATGTGTGTGTGTGTGTTGTGTGAGTGGGTGTGTAATCACCTAATTGTGGTTGCAGGGGTCGAGACTCAGCTCCTGGCCCCGCCTTTTCACTGATCGCTACTAGGTTCTCTCTCTCCCTGCTCCATGAGCTTTATCATACCTCGTCTTAAAGTTATGTATGGTTCCTGCCTCCACTACATCACTTCCCCGACTATTCCACTTCCTGACAACTGTATGACTAAATAAATACTTCCTAACATCCCTTTGACTCATCGGAGTCTTCAGCTTCCAATTGAGACAGACCCCTTGTTTCTGTGTCCCATCTCTGGAACATCCTGTCTCTGTCCACCTTATCTATTTCACGCAGTATTTTGTATGTCGTTATCATGTCTCCCCTAACCCTCCTGTCCTCCAGTGTCGTCAGGCCGATTTCCCTTAACCTTTCTTCGTAGGACATTCCCCTTAGCTCTGGAACTAGCCTTGTTGCAAACCTTTGCACTTTCTCTAATTTCTTGACGTGCTTGACCAGGTGTGGGTTCCAAACTAGTGCTGTATAATCCAGTATGGGCCTGACCTACACGGTGTACAGTGTTTTGAACGATTCCTTACTGAGGTATCGGAACGCTCTTCTCAGGTTTGCCAGGCGCCCATATGCTGGAGCAGTTATCTGGTTGATGTGTGCTTCCGGAGACGTGCTCGGTGTTATACTCACCCCAAGATCTTTCTTCTTGAGTGAGGTTTGCAGTCTTTGGCCACCTAGTCTATACTCTGTCTGCGGTCTTCTTTGCCCTTCCCCGATCTTCGTGACTTTGCATTTGGTGGGGTTAAATTCGAGGAGGCAGTTGCTGGACCAGGTGTCCAGCCTGTCCAGGTCTCTTCGTAGTCCTGCTTGAGCCTCATCTGATTTAATTCTCCTAATTAACTTCCTATCACCTGCGAACATAGACTCTTCTGAGTCTTTCCCTTCCATCATGTCATTCACATATACCAAAAATAGCACTGGTCCTAGGACTGACCCCTGTCGGACCCCGTTCGTCACAGGCGCCCACTGTGATACCTCAACACGTACCATGATTCGTTGTTGCCTCCCTATCAGGTATTCTCTGATCCATTGCAGTGCCCTTCCTGTTATACGTGCCTGATCCTCTAGCTTCTGCACTAATCTCTTGTGAGGAACTGTGTCAAATGACTTGCAGTCCAAGAAAATGCAATCAACCCACCCCTCTCTCTCGTGTCATACTTCTGTTACCTTGTTATAGAACTCCAGAAGGTTTATGACACAGGATTTTCCTTCCATGAATCTGTGCTAGTTGTCGTCTTCCACTCTCCTCCTGATAATCTTCTCCAAGACTGCATATTATACACGTCAGTGACGCTCGTCTATAGTTTAGTGCCTCGTTTCTGTCTCCTTTCTTAAAAATGGGGACTACATTTGCCGTCTTCCATACCTCGGGTAGTTGCCCAGTTTCAAGGGATGTGTTGAAAATTGTGGTTAGTGGCACACACAGCGTCTCTGCGCCCTCTCTAAGGACCCACGGAAAGATGTCCGGTCCCATTGCCTTTTGAGGTATCAAGGCCACTTAGCAGCTTCATCTCCTCCTCAGTTGTGTGTATGTCATCCAACACTTTGGTAAATCCCTTGTTGGTGTACCCTCTGTTCTGACTTCCCAGAGTCCTTTCTGTCTCCACTGTAAATACTTCCTTAAATCTCATGATGAGTTCCCCACCTTCTTTAATCAGCCTGATCACCTGGTCCTTGACTGTTGTCTTCCTCCTAATGTGGCTATACAGCAGTGTCGGGTTAGACTTGACTTTCGATGCTATGTTGTTTTCGTAGTGTCGCTGCGCCTCCCTCCTTATCTGTGTATACTCGTTTCTGGCTCTTCAACTAATCTCTTTATTTTCCTGGGTCCTTTGCCTTCTGTACTTTTTCCATTCTCTAGTACACTTAGTTTTTGCGTCCCTACACCTTTGGGTAAACCAAGGGCTCGTTCTGTTTTTCCCATTATTTCTGTTGCCCTTAGGAACAAACCTTTCCTCTGCATGTCCCTCTGTATGTACTCACCTATTTGAGATTGCAGGGGTCGATACTCAGCTCCTGGCCCCGCCTCTTCACTGACAGCAACTAGGTCCTCTCTCTCCCTGCTCCATGAGCTTTATCATACCTCTTCTTAAAACTATGTATAGTTCCTGCCTCCACTACATCATTTGTCACACATACACACACGTGTGTACTCACCTAATTGTGGTTGCAGGGGTTGAGACTCAGCTCCTGGCCCAGCCGTGTGTGTGTGTGTGTTGTGAGTGTGTGTGTGTGTGTTGTGAGTGTGTGTGTGTGTGTTGTGAGTGTGTGTGTGTGTGTGTTGTGAGTGTGTGTGTGTGTGTTGTGACTGTGTGTGTGTGTACTCACCTAATTGTACTCACGTAATTGTGGTTGCAGGGTCGAGTCATAGCTCCTGGCCCATCCTCTTCACTGCTCGCTACTGGGTCACTCTCGCTGCGCCATGAGCTTTATCATAACTCTTCTTAAAACTATGAATGGATCCTGCCTGCACTACACCGCTTCCCAAACTATTCCACTTCCTGACCACTCTGTGACTGAAGAAATACTTCCTAACATCCCTGTGATTCATCTGAGTCTTCAACTTCCAACTGTGACCCCTTGTTGCTGTGTCCCATCTCTGGAACATTCTGTCTCTGTCCACCTTGTCAATTCCTCTCAGTATTTTATATGTCGTTATCATGTCTCCCTTATCTCTCCTGTCCTCCAGTGTCGTCATGTCGATTTCCCTTAACCTCTCCTCGTAGGACATACCCCTTAGCTCCGGGACTAGTCTTGTTGCAAACCTTTGCACTTTATCTAGTTTCTTTACGTGCTTGGCTAGGTGTGGGTTCCAATCTGGTGCTGCATACTCCAATATGGGCCTAACGTACACAGTGTACAGGGTCCTGAACGATTCTTTATTAAGATGTCGGAATGCTGTTCTTAGGTTTGCTAGGCGTCCATATGCTGCAGCAGTTATTTGGTTGATGTGCGCCTCAGGAGATGTGCCTGGTGTTATACTCACCCAAGATCTTTTCCTTGATTGAGGTTTGTAGTCTCTGGTCCCCTAGACTGTACTCGTCTGCAGTCTTCTTGGTCCTTCCCAATCTTCATGACTTTGCACTTGGTGGGGTTGAACTCCAGAAGCCAATTTCTGGACCAGGCTTGCAGCCTGTCCAGATCCCTTTGTAGTTCTGCCTGGTCCTCATTCGATTGAATTCTTCTCATCAACTTCACATCATCTGCAAACAGGGACACTTCGGAGTCTATTCCTTCCGTCATGTCATTCACAAATACCAGAAACAGCACCGGTCCTAGGACTGACCCCTGTGGCACCCCTGCTCGTCACAGGCGCCCACTGTGATACCTCGTCACGTACCATGACCCGTTGTTGCCTCCCAGTCAGGTATTCTCTGATCCATTGCAGTGCCCTTCCTGTTATATGTGCCTGTGTGTTGTGTGTTGTGTGTGTGTTGTGAGTGTTGTGTGTTGTGTGTGTGTGTGTGTGTATTGTGTGTTGTGTGTGTGTTGTGTGTTGTGTGTGTATGTGTGTGTGTATTGTGTGTGTATTGTGTGTTGTGTCTGTATTGTGTGTGTATTGTGTGTTGTGTGTGTGTTGTGTGTTGTGTGTGTATTGTGTGTGTATTGTGTGTGTATTGTGTGTTGTGTCTGTATGTGTGTGTATTGTGTGTGTATTGTGTGTGTATTGTGTGTTGTGTGTGTATTGTGTGTGTATTGTGTATTGTGTGTGTATTGTGTGTTGTGTGTGTATTGTGTGTGTGTTGTATGTTGTGTGTGTATTGTGTGTGTATTGTGTATTGTGTGTGTATTGTGTGTGTGTTGTATGTTGTGTGTGTATTGTGTGTGTATTGTGTATTGTGTGTGTATTGTGTGTGTTGTGCGTGTGTTGTTATATTTTGTTAGGTGTCGATTAGACACTAGTGCTTGTTGTATGTGTATGTGTGTGTGTTGTGTGTGTGTGTGTGTGTGTGTGTGTGTTGTGTGTGTGTGTGTGTGTGTGTGTGTGTTTTGGAAAATTGATGTTTGTGTGTGAATGCTCGTGCGTGGGATGTGTGTTAGCACCATTGCATGTGGTGGTGTGTAGTTGTGTTTGTGTGTTGTGTGTGTGTGTGTTGTGTGTGTGTGTGTTGTTGTGTGTGTGTGTGTGTGGTTGTGTTGTGTGTGTTGTGTTTGAGTGTTGATTTGTGTGTGTTGTGTGTGTGTATGTGTGTGTGTGTGTATGTGTGTGTGTTTTGTGTGTGTGTGTGTGTGTGTTGTGTGTTGAGTGTGTGTTGTGTGTGTGTGTTGTGTGTGTGTTGAGTGTGTGTTATGTGTGGTTGTGTGTGTTGTGTGTGTGTGTGTGTGTGTTGTGTGTGTGTGTTGTAGTGTGTGTGTTGTTGTGTGGGTTGTGTGTGTGTTGTGTGTGTGTGTGTGTGTGTGTGTGTGTTTGAGTGTGTGTGTTGTGTGTGTGTGTTATGTGTGTTGAGTGTGTGTTATGTGTGTGTTGTGTTGTGTGTGTTGTGTTGTGTGTGTGTGTGTGTTTTGTGTTGTGTGTGTTGAGTGTGTGAGTTGTGTGTGTGTTGTGTTGTGTGTGTGTGTGTTGTGTGTGTTGTGTGTGTGTGTGTGTGTGTGTGTGTGTGTGTGTATGTGTACTCACCTAATTGTGGTTGCAGGGTCGAGATTCAGCTCCTGGCCCCGCCTATTCGGTGTCCGCTACTGGGTCTCTGCTCTCCCTGTTCCATGAGCTTTATCATACCTTATATTAAAACTATGTATGGTTCCCCTCCACTATATCGTTCCCTAGACTATTCCACTTCCTGACTACTCTATGGCTGAATAAATGCTTCCTAACATCCCTTGACTTATCTGAGTCTTCAGCTTCCAGTTGTGTCCCTTGTTTCTGTGTTCCCTCTCTGGAACATCCTGTCACTATCTACCTTGTCGATTCCTCAGTATTTTGTATGTCGTTATCATGTCTCCTCAACCGTGTGTGTGTGTGTGTGTACTCACCTAGTTGTGGTTGCAATGGTCGATTCATAGCTCCTGGCCCCGCCTCTTCACTGGCCGCTACTGGGTCACTCTCCTGCGCCATGAGCTTTATCATACCTCTTCTTAAAGGTATGAATGGATCCTGCCTCCACTACATCGCTTCCCAAACTATTCCACTTCCTGACCACTCTGTGACTGAAGAAATACTTTCTAACATCCCTGTGATTCATCTGAGTCTTCAACTTCCATCTGTGTCCCCTTGTTGCTGTGTCCCATCTCTGGAACATTCTGTCTTCCACCTTGTCAATTCCTCTCAGTATCTTATGTCGTTATCATGTCTCCCCTATCTCCTGTCCTCCAGTGTCGTCAGGTCGATTTCCCTTAACCTCTCCTCGTAGGACATACCCCTTAGCCGGGACTAGTCTTGTTGCAAACCTTTGCACTTTCTCTAGCTTTTCACGTGCTTGGCTAGGTGTGGGTTCCAAACTGGTGCTGCATACTCCAGTATGGGCCTAACGTACACAGTGTACAGGGTCCTGAACAATTCCTTATTAAGACGTCGGAATGTTGTTCTTAGGTTTGCTAGGCGCCGTATGCTGCAGCAGTTATTTGGTTGATGTGCGCCTCAGGAGATGTGCCTGGTGTTATACTCACCCCAAGATCTTTTTCCTTGATTGAGATTTGTAGTCTCTGGCCCCCTAGACTGTACTCCGTCTGCGGTCTTCTTTGCCCTTTCCCAATCTTCATGACTTTGCACTTGGTGGGGTTGAACTCCAGGAACCTAGTTGTGGTTGCAGGGGTTGAGTCATAGCTCCTGGCCCATCCTCTTCACTTGCTGCTACTAGGTCACTCTTCGCGCTCCATGAGCTTTGTCATACCTCTTCTTAAAGCTATGTATGACTCTGCCTCCATTACATCACTTCTCAGACTATTCCACTTCCTGACAACTCTGTGACTGAAGAAATACTTCAAGAAGGCACTGGACAGGCACCTAAAGTCAGAACCTGATCAACTGGTCTGTGGTTCGTTCGTCGGTTTGCGTCAGCCGGCAGTAAAGCCTGGTTGATCAGACCGATCCACCACAAGACCTGGTCTCAGACCGAGCCGCGGGGCGTTGACCCCAGAAACCCTCTCCAGGTATACTCCAGGTAACATCCCTGTGATTCATCTGAGTCTTCAACTTTCAACTGTGACTCCTTGTTGCTGTGTCCCATCTCTGGAACATCCTGTCTCAGTCCACCTTATCGATTCCTCTCAGATTTTATATGTCGTTATCATATCCCCTATCTCTCCTGTCTTCCAGTGTCGTCAGGTCGATTTCCTTAACCTCTCCTCGTAGGACATACCCATTAGGTCAGGGACTAGTCTTGTTGCAAACCTTTGCACTTCCTCTAGTTTCCTTACATGCTTGGCTAGGTGAGGGTTCCAAACTGGCGCTGCATACTCCAATATGGGCCTGACGTCACAGTGTACAGGGTCCTGAATGATTCCTTATTAAGATGTCGGAATGCTGTTCTTAGGTTTGCCAGGCGCCCGTATGCTGCAGCAGTTATTTGGTTGATGTGACCTCGGGAGATGTGCCCAGTGTTATACTCACCCCAAGATCCTTTTCTTGAGTAAGGTTTGTAGTCTTTGGCCCTAGACTGTACCCCGTCTGCGGTCTTCTTTGCCCTTCCCAATCTTCTGACTTTGCACTTGGTTGGGTTGAACTCCAGGAGCCAGTTGCTGGATTCCTTTGTAGTTCTGCCTGGTCCTCGTCCGATTGAATATTTCTCATTAACTTCACATCATCTGCAAACAGGGACATTTCGGAGTCTATTCCTTCCGTCATGTCGTTCACAAATACCAGAAAGCACCGATCCTAGGACTGATCCCTGTGGCACCCCGCTCGTTACAGGCGCCCACTCTGACACCTCGCCACGTACCATGACTCGCTGCTGTCTTCCTGACAAGTATTCCCTGATCCATTGTAGTGCCTTCCTGTTATCCCTGCCTGGTCCTCCAGCTTTTGAATTAATTTCTTGTGTGGAACTGTGTCAAAAACCTTCTTTCAGTCCAAGAAAATGCAATCTACGCACCTCTCTCTCTGTCTTACTGCTGTCACCCTGTCATAGAACTCCAGTAGGTTTGTGACACAGGATTTCCGTCTCTGAAATCGTGTTGGCCGTCGTTGATGAGCTCATTCCTTTCTAGGTGTTCCACCACTCTTCTCCTGTTGCGTGAGTGTGTTGTGTGTGTGTGTATGTGTGTGTGTTGTGTATGTGTGAGTGTTGCGTCAGTGTTGCATGAGTGTTGTGAGTATTGCATGAGTGTTGTGTTTTGCGTGAGTGTTATGAGTGTTGCATAAGAACATAAGAACATAAGAAAAAGGAACACTGCAGCAGGCCTACTGACCCATGCGAGGCATGTCCATCACTCACTGGCTTAGACCTGACCACCTGGAGCTAACCTTCTCCAGGTAAACTGCAGGTAGTCAGGTCACTTCCACTTAAGGAATTAGTACGGCATCTGACCTAGTAGCACAAGCTAGTCAGGTCCAACTCACACCCACTCATGTATTTATCTAACCTATTTTTAAAACGTCTTAGCATCTATGATGGTACTCGGAGTTTGTTCCACTCATCCACAACTCTATTACCAAACCAATGCTTTCCTATATCCTTCCTGAATCTGAATTTTTCCAACTTAAAACCATTGCTGCGAGTCCTGTCTTGGCTGGATATTTTCAGCACGCTATTTACATCCCCTTTATTTATTCCTGTTTTCCATTGCATGAGTGTTGTGAGTGTTGCATGAGTGTTGTGAGTGTTGCATGAGTGTTGTGAGTGTTGCATAAGTGTTGTGGGCGTTGCTACTAGGTAACAAGAAGGCAGGGCGTTCCCTCTGTGAGTAGCAACTGTCTCACTATGAAAACATTCCAATTCAGTTTTAACTATTGGTATGTGTGAATAGGTGTGTCCACACATGTGAGTACAGGTGTGTACACAGGTGTAGCCCAGTGTACAGGTGCAGCTATGACAGCAGGTGTACAGGGGTGAGAAAAACAACATTGGGCAGGTAAGTACACACTCTACATAGTACATACTCTACCTACTCTATCTACTATGTAGAGTAGGTAGATTATATATATATATATATATATATATATATATATATATATATATATATATATATATATATATATATATATATATATATATATATATAGGATAGGCCAGTAGGCCTAGAAGACTGAGAAAAAATAGAAAGCCAAATCAGAACTTGAAACTGAATTTGCGTTGAAGGAATTGATGATGTGGGTTATTGAAGGAGGTAAATGATGGAGTAGGGCGTTGGAGGAGGATATAGTGAGGGAGGGAGGGAGGGGTTGAGGGAGGGAGGGAGATGAGAGATGCTACTGGAGTCTGGTCAGCATCACTAACAGTGTGAGTGTTGTGTGTGTGTGTGTTGTGTCATTATGTGTACTCACCTATTTGTGGTTGCTGGGGTTGATTCGCAGCTCCTGGCCCCGTGTGTATGTGTGCCTCCCTGACTGAGGTAACCGTCATAGGCCTACTGGTCCATAATTTCAATAATACTATAAAACTTTTTTTAGTAAATCAGTAAGTTACAAACAAGTCAGATTTCTAAATAAATTAAAATGATATTAAATCTAATAATATATATATATATATATATATATATATATATATATATATATATATATATATATATATATATATATATATATATATACTCACCCAATTATGGTTGCAGGGGTCGATACTTAGTTCCTGGCCCCACCTCATCAATGACCGCTACTAGGTCCTCTCTCTCCCTGCTCCATAAGTTTTATCATACCTCGTTTTAAAGGTATGTATGGTTCCTGTCTCCACTACATCACTTGCTAGACTATTCCACTTCCTGACAACTCTATGGCTGAAGAAATTCTTCCTAACATCCCTTTGACTCGTCTGAGTCTTCAACTTCCAATTGTGACCCCTTGTTTCTGTGTCCTATCTCTGGAACATCCTGTCTCTGTCCACCTTGTCTATTCCAAGCAGTTTTTTGTATGTCGTTACCATGTCTTCCCTAACCCTTCTGTCCTCCAGTGTCGTCAGGCCGATTTCCTTAACCTTTCTTCATAGGACATTCCCTTAGCTCGGGAACTAGCCTTGTTGCAAACCTTTGTTGCAAACCTTTGCACTTTCTCTAATTTCTTGACGTGCTTGACCAATTGTGGGTTCCAAACCGGTGCTGCATACTCAGTATGGGCCTGACGTACAGTGTACAGTGTTTTGAACGTTTCCCTTACTGAGGTATCGGAACGCTCTTCTCAGGTTTGCCAAGCGCCCATATGCTGCAGCAGTTATCTGGTTGATGTGTGCTTCCGGAGACGTGCTCGGTGTTATACTCACCCCAAGATCTTTTTTTTGAGTGAGGTTTGCAGTCTTTGGCCACCTAGTCTATACTCTGTCTGCGGTCTTCTTTGCCCTTCCCCGATCTTCGTGACTTTGCATTTGGCGGGGTTAAATTCGAGGAGGCAGTTGCTGGACCAGGTGTCCAGCCTGTCCAGGTCTCATTGTAGTCCTGCTTGAGCCTCATCTGATTTAATTCCCCTAATTAACTTCATATCACCTGCGAACAGGGACACTTCTGAGTCTTTCCTTCCACCCTGTCATTCACATATACCAAAAATAGCACTGGTCCTAGGACTGCCCCCTGTGGGACCCCGTTCGTCACAGGCGCCCACTGTGATACCTCAACACGTTCCATGACTCGTTGTTGCCTCCGTCAGGTATTCTCTGATCCATTGCAGTGCCCTTCCTGTTATACGTGCCTGATCCTCTAGCTTCTGCACTAATCTCTTGCGAGGAACTGTGTCAAATGACTTGCAGTCCAAGAAAATGCAATCAACCCCCCTCTCTCTCGTGTCATACTTCTGTTACCTTGTTATAGAACTCCAGAAGGTTTATGACACAGGATTTGCCTTCCATGAATCTGTGCTGTTGTCGTCTTCCTCCCCTCCTGATAATCTTCCCATGACTTTGCATATTATAAACGTCAGTGACACTCGTCTATAGTTTAGTGTCTCTTCTCTGTCTCCTTTAAAAATGGGAACTACATTTGCCGTCTTCCATACCTCAGGTAATTGCCCAGTTTCAAGGGATGTGTTGAAGATCGTGGTTAGTGGCACACACAGCGCTCTGCTCCCTCTCTAAGGACCCACGGGAGATGTCCGGTCCCATCGCCTCTGAGGTATCGAGGTCACTGAGCAGCTTCTTCACCTCCTCCTCAGTTGTGTATGTCATCCAACACTTGTTGGTATATTCCTTGTTGGTGTCCCCCTCTGTTCTGTCTTCCCAGAGTCCTTCCTGCCTCCACTGTAAATACTTCCTAAATCTCGTGTTGAGCTCCTCACATACCTCTTGATCGTTTCTTGTGGTTCCCCACCTTTTTTTCCTCAGCCTGATCACCTGGTCTTTGACTGTTCTTTCCTCCTAATGTGGCTATACAGCAGTTTCGGGTCAGACTTGACTTTCGATGCTATGTTGTTTTTGTACTTCCGCTGGGCCTCCCTCCTTATTTGTGCATACTGTTTCTGGCTCTCCGACTAATCTCCTTATTTTCCTGGGTCCTTTTCCTCTGACTTCTGTACTCTCTCTCTCTGGTAGTGTCCCTGACATGTTGATGCAAGAGGTTTCCAGTACCACATCCATCATCTTGGCTCTCCATGTTTCGGGACCCCCATGTGGCTCCAGGTTTTCCCAATCAATCTCCCTGTGGTTGAAATCGCCCATAACCAGTAACTCGAGTGAGCTCTTCTTGCCACCTCAGCCTGTGTGTCCACCATTGCTCTGTTGTTCTCTTCGTATTCCCCTCTTGGCCTCCTGCAGTTCTGTGGTGGGTTATACATCACTGCAATGACTGCCTTATGTTCCCCAGACTGAAATGTACCTATGTAATCCCTTTCTCCAATCTCGTCCATGCCTTCCATTTCCTCAAGTTCCCTCCTCCCCTCTGCTTCTTCTATCTTTCCTAAGGATCTGATATCCCGGTGGGAAGATTGCGTCTGTTACTGTCTCAGTGAGTTTCGTTTCTGTGACTGCTATATGTCTGGGGACTTCATTGTGTGTGTATGCAGAACAACCACTGTTAAAAAAAAGTGAAATTCCATATTGTGATATCACCTGCTTATTGAGATGTCATTACATATATATACATATACATATAGAGAGAGAGTGCAAAAAAAGACAAATGATAGAGTGGGAGAGGCACTGTCAATAAATTTTTCTGAAAATAAGAACAAAATTGAGAAAAAAATTAACAAAGCCTAGGGGAAAGAATGGATTTGTCCCAAAAACAGATTAGGGGGTTAGAAATGGGGGTGGGATTGGGGAGACAGAATATTTTGAGGGAAATTTTTAAATGTCGATGACGAAAGGGGGGTAGTAATTTTATGACTCCGGGGGGGAAAAATCTTTTTGGAGAGAAGAAGGTGGGATGTTTATGGGGGGGGTGCGGAGGCATTACGTAGAATGAAAGGGGAAAGCAGTGGAACTGCGGACATGACAGAAATGTTAAAAGCAGGGGGGATATAGTGTTGGAGTGGTTGGTATTTCTGTTTAATAAATGTATGAAAGGGGGGAAGGTACCTAGGGATTGGCAGAGAGCATGATAGTTCCTTTATATAAAGGAGAAGGGGAAAAAAGAGATTGTAAAAAAAAAAGGGAAGGTGGGTGCATCACTCCCCTGAGTGCTCCGGGGAAGGTGAAGGTGATGCTCGAGCCCGGTCAGACGGAAGTGTTGATAGCAGTACGGTCGAAGGGTCCAGCATCAGGCCGGGCCCCCTGAGCTGCCTCGGAAGTCCCAGTCTCTAGCTCCTCCACCCTCCACGCCCACCCCCCGGCCCCCGGGCCCCCCTGGCGAAGTGGGCGTGGTAGGGCGGGGGTGGGCGTGAGCCGGGGCCGTCCCCCGGGGGAGGCTGCGGGGCAGCTGGGGTGGGTTATGGGCCGCTCGGGGGGCGTTCATGGCCCCGGGGGTTTGGGCGGGTTTCCCCCATGGGGGCCCCTAGGAGAGGGTTCTCCTGGGCCCCAGGGGGGGGTCTACGGGGGGCCCCCAAAAAAAAAAGGGGGTTCCCCTGGCCCCTGGTGAAGGACCCCCTTGGGGGGGAAGGGTTTCCCCAGGTGGGCCCGGGGAGGTTCCCCGGGGGGCCCCAGGACTGGTGGGCCCCCGCAGATCGGGGGCCGGCCCACCTTTCCCTGGGACAACATGGGGTCCCTCTCTATCAGTCCTCTAAAGTCGGGGTCCCAGGGCCCTCACCCGGGCGTGGGTCGCTCCAGGGGCGGGTATGGGCGGTGCCCATGGCTGGTACTCCCTGAGGAAGTGGGTAGCTGCCCCCGGGGGGCAGGAAGTGGTGGGGTAGTACCCCGTGGGTCAGTGGAGCCCAGGGTAGTGTGGGTAGTAGTCCGTGAGTGTGGGCGTGGGCGGCTGGGGGTACTGGGTGGTCCGTGGGCGGCCCCAGGCGTGATGTGAGCCACCTGAGCCAGCCAGGGGGCGGTGAAGGGCTGCAGCGGTGCCCCAAACCCACCCCGCCCACCTCTTTCTCGCCCAGAGTGTTTTTGTTGTGGTCGTAGGCACCACCCACGCCGCCCTTGTAGGCGGGGGGCGGTGTGGTCGGCGGCCCAGGTTGGGCACACGGGGGCCGCCCACCCCCCCGCCCACCCTCGCCCATCTCCGACTAAAGCTGGACGTTACTATCATACCTCCTGCAACACAACAAACTCACGTCAGTTGGTAGAAATTGGCATAAATTAGTATAAATTAGCAAAACTTGGCCAAAAATTGGTATAAATTAGCAAAACTTGGCCAAAAATTGGTATAAATTATAAAATTGGTCTTTTTTTTTTATAAGTTAGCAATAACTAGCAAAAAAATGGTATAAATTACAAAAAATTAGCAAAAAAATGGCACAAAATAGCAAAAATTGGTATATATCAACAAAAATTGGCATAAAATTGGTATAAATTGTTAAATTGGCAAAAATTAACAAAAAAAGGAAAAATTGGCCAAATTGGCATCAGATTTTCATAAATTACATAAATTGTCCTTAATTTGGAGTTTTTTGGAAAATTGCAATAAAATTGAACAGAATTGACAAATTTTTAGTAAATCTGGATAAATTGGGAGAAAATTGTTATTAAGAAAAATTGGTTAAATTGTTGAAAATTGGAATAAATTGACTGAACTTTTTCCTAAATTGAGAATAAATGTTGAATACTGGGTAAATTGGTATAAAGAATAAGCTTGGATAAACTGGGAATAAATTTGGATAATCAGACATAAGAGAGTGTTCTCTGATCTGAAAATTGGCTGCAAAAACACTTGCCCATCAGACATCACACCCTGGAACACTCAGAAACACTTTGAACACTCAGTGATGATTGCAACACCTGAACACAGACCCATCAGACATCACCATGTAACCTCAGAAACACTCTGAACACTCAGTGATGATTGCAACACCTGAACACAGACCCATCAGACATCACCATGGAACACTCAGAAACACTCTGAACACTCAGGTGATTGCAACACCTGAACCCAGACCCATCAGACATAACCCTGAAACAGTAAGTAAAAGCAAAACGCTGGAAGATATCTTTGTGGATCTTTAACCAGTGTCTAACAACAAAAACTCGGGTACTTGAGGTCAAGGAACATTCCACTAATAAAAAAGAAGAGAAGATTAAACTGGAAAGAGAGACGCTCCCTCTACAGGTGGAGGTGAAGAATCACAAGCTTCTCCCAAAGGAACAGTTTACACAAAACACCCAGTTTTCACTAAAAATCATTACCTGCACACAGGTAGAGTGCATATATTTCAAAAAGCCGTTACTAGTGTTTGTAATAAGGGACTGTTACTAGTGTTTGTAATAAGGGACTGTTACTAGTGTTTGTAATAAAGGGGCTGTTACTAGTGTTTGTAATAAGGGACTGTTACTAGTGTTTGTAATAAGGGACTGTTACTACTGTTTGTAATAAGAGACTGTTACTAGTGTTTGTAATAAGGGACTGTTACAAGTGTTTGTAATAAGGGACTGTTACTAGTGTTTGTAATAAGGGACTGTTACTAGTGTTTGTAATAAGGGACTGTTACAAGTGTTTGTAATAAGGACTGTTACAAGTGTTTGTAATAAGGACTGTTACAAGTGTTTGTAATAAGGGACTGTTACTAAGTTTTGTAATAAGGACTGTTACAGTGTTTGTAATAAGGACTGTTACAAGTGTTTGTAATAAGGGACTGTTACTAGTGTTTGTAATAAGGGACTGTTACAGTGTTTGTAATAAGGGACTGTTACAAGTGTTTGTAATAAGGGACTGTTACAAGTGTTTGTAATAAGGACTGTTACAAGTGTTTGTAATAAGGACTGTTACAAGTGTTTGTAATAAGGATGTTACTGTTTGAAATAAGGATGTACGTGTTTGTAATAAGGGACTGTTACAAGTGTTTGTAATAAGGACTGTTACAAGTGTTTGTAATAAGGACTGTTACAAGTGTTTGTAATAAGGACTGTTACAGTGTTTGTAATAAGGGACTGTTACAGTGTTTGTAATAAGGACTGTTACGTGTTTGTAATAAGGATTGTTACAGTGTTTGTAATAAGGGACTGTTACAAGTGTTTGTAATAAGGACTGTTACAAGTGTTTGTAATAAGGACTGTTACAAGTGTTTGTAATAAGGACTGTTACAGTGTTTGTAATAAGGGACTGTTACTAGTGTTTGTAATAAGGGACTGTTACAAGTGTTTGTAATAAGGACTGTTACAAGTGTTTGTAATAAGGACTGTTACAAGTGTTTGTAATAAGGACTGTTACAAGTGTTTGTAATAAGGACTGTTACAAGTGTTTGTATAAGGGACTGTTACAAGTGTTTGTAATAAGGGACTGTTACAAGTGTTTGTAATAAGGACTGTTACTAGTGTTTGTAATAAGGACTGTTACAAGTGTTTGTAATAAGGACTGTTACAAGTGTTTGTAATAAGGGACTGTTACAAGTGTTTGTAATAAAGGACTGTTACAAGTGTTTGTAATAAGGGACTGTTACAGTGTTTGTAATAAGGGACTGTTACTAGTGTTTGTAATAAAGGACTGTTACTAGTGTTTGTTAATAAGGGACTGTTACAAGTGTTTGTAATAAGGGACTGTTACTAGTGTTTGTAATAAGGACTGTTACAAGTGTTTGTAATAAGGACTGTTACAAGTGTTTGTAATAAGGACTGTTACAAGTGTTTGTAATAAGGACTGTTACTAGTGTTTGTATAAGGGACTGTTACTAGTGTTTGTAATAAGGACTGTTACAAGTGTTTGTAATAAGGATTGTTACAAGTGTTTGTAATAAGGGACTGTTACAAGTGTTTGTAATAAGGACTGTTACAAGTGTTTGTAATAAGGACTGTTACAAGTGTTTGTAATAAGGGACTGTTACTAGTGTTTGTATAAGGACTGTTACAAGTGTTTGTAATAAGGACTGTTACAAGTGTTTGTAATAAGGGATGTTACAAGTGTTTGTAATAAGGGACTGTTACAAGTGTTTGTAATAAGGGACTGTTACTAGTGTTTGTAATAAGGGACTGTTACAAGTGTTTGTAATAAGGACTGTTACAAGTGTTTGTAATAAGGGACTGTTACAAGTGTTTGTAATAAGGGACTGTTACTAGTGTTTGTAATAAGGACTGTTATTAGTGTTTGTAATAAGGGACTGTTACTAGTGTTTGTAATAAGGGACTGTTACAAGTGTTTGTAATAAGGACTGTTACTAGTGTTTGTAATAAGGACTGTTACAAGTGTTTGTAATAAGGACTGTTACAAGTGTTTGTAATAAGGGACTGTTACAAGTGTTTGTAATAAGGACTGTTACTAGTGTTTGTAATAAGGGACTGTTACAAGTGTTTGTAATAAGGGACTGTTACAGTGTTTGTAATAAGGACTGTTACAAGTGTTTGTAATAAGGGATTTACAGTGTTTGTAATAGACGTATGTTTGTAATAAGGACTGTTACTAGTGTTTGTAATAAGGGACTGTTACTAGTGTTTGTAATAAGGACTGTTACAGTGTTTGTAATAAGGACTGTTACTAGTGTTTGTAATAAGGGACTGTTACTAGTGTTTGTAATAAGGACTGTTACAAGTGTTTGTAATAAGGACTGTTACAAGTGTTTGTAATAAGGACTGTTACAGTGTTTGTAATAAGGACTGTTACAAGTGTTTGTAATAAGGACTGTTACAAGTGTTTGTAATAAGGGACTGTTACAAGTGTTTGTAATAAGGACTGTTACAAGGTTGTAAAGATGTTTTGTAATAAGGACTGTTACAAGTGTTTGTAATAAGGGACTGTTACAAGTGTTTGTAATAAGGACTGTTACAAGTGTTTGTAATAAGGACTGTTACAAGTGTTTGTAATAAGGGACTGTTACAAGTGTTTGTAATAAGGGACTGTTACTAGTGTTTGTAATAAGGGACTGTTACAAGTGTTTGTAATAAGGGACTGTTACTAGTGTTTGTAATAAGGGACTGTTACAAGTGTTTGTAATAAGGGACTGTTACTAGTGTTTGTAATAAGGACTGTTACAAGTGTTTGTAATAAGGACTGTTACAAGTGTTTGTAATAAGGACTGTTACAAGTGTTTGTAATAAGGACTGTTACAAGTGTTTGTAATAAGGGACTTTTGTTAACTGTTACAGTGTTTGTAATAAGGACTGTTACAAGTGTTTGTAATAAGGACTGTTACAAGTGTTTGTAATAAGGGACTGTTACAAGTGTTTGTAATAAGGGACTGTTACAAGTGTTTGTAATAAGGGACTGTTACAAGTGTTTGTAATAAGGGACTGTTACAAGTGTTTGTAATAAGGGACTGTTACAAGTGTTTGTAATAAGGGACTGTTACTAGAGTTTGTAATAAGGGACTGTTACTAGTGTTTGTAATAAGGGACTGTTACTAGTGTTTGTAATAAGGGACTGTTACAAGTGTTTGTAATAAGGGACTGTTACAAGTGTTTGTAATAAGGGACTGTTACAAGTGTTTGTAATAAGGGACTGTTACAAGTGTTTGTAATAAGGAACTGTTACAAGTGTTTGTAATAAGGTACTTTTACTAGTGTTTGTAATAAGGGACTGTTACTAGTGTTTGTAATAAGGGATTGTTACTAGTGTTTGTAATAAGGGTCTGTTACTAGTGTTTGCAATGAGGGACTGTTAAAAGTGTTTGTAATAAGGGACTGTTACTAGTGTTTGTAATAAGGGACTGTTACTACCTGGAATATACCTGGAGAGAATTCCAAGGGTCAACGCCCCCGCGGCCCAGTCTGTGACCAGGCCTCCTGTTGGACCAGAGCATGATCAATCAGGCTGTTGCTGCTGGCCGCACGCAGTCCAACTTACGAACCACAGCCTGGCTGGTCAGGTACCGACTTTAGGTGCCTGTCCAGTGCCTTCTTGAAGACAGCCAGGGGTTTGTTGGTAATCCCCTTGATGTATGCTGGGAGGCAGTTGAACAATCTTGGGCCCCTGACACTTATTGTGTTGTCCCTCAACGTGCTAGTGGCACCCCTGCTCTTCATTGGGTGGACGTTACATCGCCTGCGAGTCTTTTGCTTTCGAAGGGAGTGATTTTTGTGTGCAAGTTTGGTACTAAGCCCTCGAGAATTTTCCATGTGTATATAATAATGTATCTCTCCCGCCTGCATTCTAGAGAGTACAGGTTTAGGAACTTCAAGCGTTCCCAGTAGTTGAGATGGTTTATCGCACTTATGCGTGCGGTGAAGGTTCTCTGCACATTTTCAAGGTCAGCAATTTCACCCGCCTTGAAAGGTGCAGTTAGTGTGCAGCAATATTCCAGCCTAGATAGAACAAGCGATCTGTAAAGTGTCAACATGGGCTTGGCATCCCTGGTTTTGAAGGTTCTCATTATCCATCCTGTTATTTTTCGAGCAGATGCAATTGCTACTTTGTTATGGTCCTTGAAGGTGAGATCCTCTGACATGATCACTCCCAGGTCTTTGACATTAGTTTTTCGCTCTATTGTGTGGTTGGAATTAGTTTTGTACTACGATGAAATTTTAATTTCTTCACGTTTTCCGTATCTGAGTAATTGAAATTTCTCATCATTGAACTTCATATTGTTTTCTGCAGCCCATTTAAAGATTTGGTTTATGTCTGCTTGGAGTCTTGCAGTGTCTTCAACGGTGGACACTGTCATACAGATTCGGGTGTCATCTGCAAAGAAAGACACAGCACTGTGGCTTATATCCCTGTCAATGTCTGATATGAGGATGAGGAATAGGATTGGAGCAAGTACTGTGCCTTGTGGAACAGAGCTTTTCACAGTAGCTGCCTCAGACTTTACTCTTTTGACTACTATTCTTTGTGTTCTACATGTTAGGAAATTATAGATCCATCTACCAACTTTTCCTGTTATTCCTTTATCACGCATTTTGTGTGCTATTACACCATGGTCACACTTGTCAAAGGCTTTTGCAAAATCTGTGTATATAACATCTGCATTCTGTTTATCTTCTAGAGCATCCAGGACCTTGTCGTAGTGGTCCAGTAGTTGGGACAGACAGGAGCGGCCTGCTCTAAACCCATGCTGTCCTGGGTTGTGCAATTGATGGGTATCAAGATGGGTTGCGATCTTGCTTCTTAGAACCCTTTCAAAGATTTTTATGATATGGGATGTTAGCACAATTGGTCTGTAGTTCTTTGGTATTGCTTTACTGCCCCTTTGTGGAGCGGGCTATGTCTGTTGTTTTTAGTAGCTGCGGACGATCCCAGTGTCCATGCTCCCTCTCCATAGGATGTTAAAAGCATGTGATAGGGGCTTCTTGCAGTTCTTGATGAACACGGAGTTCCATGAGTCTGAGCCTGGAGCGGAGTGCATGGGCATGTCATTTATTGCCTTTTCGAAGTCATTTGGCATCGTGGTGATGTCAGAAAGGCATGCGTCTGTCAAGTTCTGTGGCACTCTCATAAAAAATTCATTTAGGTTTTCGATTTTCAGTCTGGTTAGTGGCTCGCTAAAGACTGAGTCATACTGGGATTTAAGTAACTCACTCATTTCCTTGCTGTCATCTGTGTAGGACCCATCCCGTTTAAGTAGGGGCCCAATACTGGTTGTTGTTCTCGACTTTGATTTTGCATAGGAAAAGAAATACTTAGGGTTTCTTTCAATTTCATTTATGGCTTTTAGTTCTTCCCGTGTCTCTTGGTTCCTGTAAGATTCCTTTAGTTTTAATTCGATGTTTGCTATTTCTCTGACTAGTGTCTCCCTGTTTATTTCAGAGATATTGGCCTTCTGTAGCTGCTCCGTTATTCTTTGCCTTCGCCTGTATAGGGAGCGCCTCTCTCTTTCTAGTTTGCATCTTCTCCTCCTTTTCCTTAAGGGAATTTGCCTTGAGCAAACCTCGAGTAACACAGAGTTAATTTGTTCTAGACATAGGTTGAGATCCGTGATGCTTAGGCAATCTTCCCAGTTTATATCATTTAGGACTTGGTTTACTTGGTCCCACCTTATGTTTTTGTTATTGAAGTTGAATTTGGAGAAAGCTCCCTCGCGGACACAAGTATTCAGTGTTGTACCCGGAGTTGTTGTACCTGGAGTTGTAATGAGGGACTGTTACAAGTGTTTGTAAAAAGGGACTGTTACTAGTGTTTGTAATAAGGGACTGTTACTAGTGTTTGTAATAAGGGATTGTTACTAGTGTTTGTAATAAGGGACTGTTACTAGTGTTTGTAATGAGGGACTGTTGCAAGTGTTTGTAATAAGGAACTATTACTAGTGTTTGTAATAAGGGACTGTTACTAGTGTTTGTAATAAGGGACTGTTGCAAGTGTTTGCAATAAGGGACTATTACTAGTGTTTGTAATAAGGGACTATTACTAGTGTTTGTAATAAGGGACTATTACTAGTGTTTGTAATGAGGGACTGTTACAAGTGTTTGTAATAAGGGATTGTTACTAGTGTTTGTAATAAGGGACTGTTACTAGTGTTTGTAATGAGGGACTGTTACAAGTGTTTGTAATAAGGGATTGTTACTAGTGTTTGTAATAAGGGACTGTTACTAGTGTTTGTAATAAAGGACTGTTACTAGTGTTTGTAATGAGGGATTGTTACTAGTGTTTGTAATAAGGGACTGTTGCAAGTGTTTGTAATAAGGGACTATTACTAGTGTTTGTAATAAGGGATTGTTACTAGTGTTTGTAATAAGGGACTGTTACTAGTGTTTGTAATAAGGGATTGTTACTAGTGTTTGTAATAAGGGACTGTTACTAGTGTTTGTAATAAGGGACTGTTACTAGTGTTTGTAATAAGGGACTGTTACTAGTGTTTGTAATAAGGGACTGTTGCAAGTGTTTGTAATAAGGGACTGTTACTAGTGTTTGTAATGAGGGATTGTTACTAGTGTTTGTAATAAGGGACTGTTGCAAGTGTTTGTAATAAGGGACTATTACTAGTGTTTGTAATAAGGGATTGTTACTAGTGTTTGTAATAAGGGACTGTTACTAGTGTTTGTAACAAGGGACTGTTACTACTGTTTGTAATAAGGACTGTTATAAGTGTTTGTAATAAGGGACTATTACAAGTGTTTGTAATAAGGGACTGTTACAAG
>WNWK01007622.1:0-92157 GCA_009830355.1 Cherax destructor | reverse complement strand
AGATGGTACACTGATTTGCACACACGGTACAACTAGAGTTTGACATGGACGGTACCACCAGAGTGTGGCATAGATGTTACCACTAGAGTTTTCAGACCGTACCACTAGAGTGTGATATAGATGGTACCACTGGATTTTGACATAGACGGTACCACTAGAGTGTGACATAGTTGGTACCAGTAGAGTGTGGCATAAATGGTACCACTAGAGTGTGAAATAGATGGTACCACTAGACTGTTGCATATATGGTGACAATAGTGTGGCATAGATGGTACCACTAAAGTGTGGCATAGATGGTACCACTAGAGTGTGGCATAGATGGTACCACTAGAGTGTGGCATAGATGGTACCACTAGAGTGTGGCATAGATGGTAACACTAGAGTGTGGCATAGATGGTACCACTAGAGTTTGACATAGACGGTACCACTAGAGTGTGACATAGATGGTGCCACTAGAGTGTGATATATATGGTACCACTAGATTTTGACATAGACGGTACCACAAGAGTGTGACATAGAGGGTTCCACTGGTGTGTAACATAAATGGTACTACTAGAGTTTGACAGAGCGTAACACTAGAATGTGATATAGATGGTACCACTATATTTTAACATAGAAGGTACCAGTAGAGTGTGATATAGATGGTACCACTGGTGTGTGACAAATGGTACCACTAGAGTTTGACAGCCCGTACCACTAGAGTGTGATATAGATGGTACCACTAAATTTTGACATATACGGTACCAGTAGATTGTGATGTAGACGGTAACAGTGGTGTGTGACATAAATGGTACCACTAGAGTGTGACATAGATGGTACCACTAGAGTGTGGCTTAGATGGTTCCACTAGAGTGTGACATTGATGGTACAACAAGAGTGTGACATATATGGTACCACTAATGTGGCATAGATGGTACCACTAGAGTGTGACATAGATGGTACCACTAGAGTGTGGCATAGATGGTACCACTAGAGTGTGACATAGATGGTTCCACTAGAGTATGGAATAGATGGTGCCACTAGAGTGTGACATATATGGTACCACTAATGTGGCATAGATGGTACCACTAGAGTGTGACATAGATGGTACTACTAGAGTGTGCCATGGATGGTACCACTAGAGTATGGAATAGACAGTACCACTAGAGTGTGACATAGATGGTATCACTAGAGTGTGACATATATGGTACCACTAGAGTGTGGCACAGATGGTACCACTAGAGTGTGACATAGATGATATCACTAGAGTGTGGCATAAATGGTACCACTAGAGTGTGGCATAGATGGTACCACTAGAGTGTGGCATAGATGGTACTACTAGAGTGTGGCATAGATGGTACTATTAGAGTTTGGCATAGACAGTACCACTAGAGTGTGACATAAATGGTACCACTAGAGTGTGACATAGATGGTACCACTAGAGTGTGACATATATGGTACCACTAGAGTGTGGAATAGAGGGTATCACTAGAATATGTTATAGACAGTACCTATAGAGTGTGGCATAGATGGTACCACTACAGTGTGACATAGACAGTACCACTATAGTATGACATATCTGGTACCACTAGAGTGTGACATACATGGTACCACTAATGTGGCTTAGGTGGTACCATTAGAGTGTGACATAGATGGTACCACTAGAGTGTGGCATAGATGGTACCACCAGAGTATAGCATAGACATTACCACTAGAGTGTGACATAGATGGTACCACTAGAATGTGGCATAGATGGTACCACTACAGTGTGACACATATTGTACCACTAATGGGGGATAGATGATACCACTAGAGTGTGACATAGATTGTACCACTAGAGTGTGGCATAGATGGTACCACTAGAGAATGGCATAGACAGTACCACTAGAGTGTGACATAGATGATACCACTAGAGTGTGACATAGATGGTACCACTAGAGTGTGGCATAGATGGTACCACTAGATTGACATATATGATACCACTAGAGATGGTACCACTAGAGTGTGACATAGATGGTACCACTAGTGTGACATAGATGGTACCACTAGAGTGTGGGATACATGGTAGCACTAGAGTATGGCATAGACAGTACCACTAGAGTGTGACATAGATGTTACCACTAGAGTGTGACATAAATGGTATGACTAGAGTGACATAGATGGTACCACTAGAGTGTGACATAGATGGCACCTCTTGAGTGTAGCATAGATGGTACCACTAGAGTGTGACATAGATGGAATCACTAGTGTGGCATAAATGGTACCACTAGTGTGTGGCATAGATGGTACCACTGGAGTGTGGCATAGATGGTACCACTAGAGTGTGGCATAGATGATACCACTAGAGTGTGGCGTAGATGGTACCACTAGAGTGTGGCATAGATTGTACCCCTAGAGTGTGGCATAGATGGTACCACTGAGTGTGGCATAGATGGTACCACTAGAGTGTGGCATAGATGATTCTACTAGTGTGGCATAGATGGTACCACTAGAGTGTGGCATAGATGGTATCAGTAGAATCTGGCATAAATGGTACCACTAAAGTGTGGCATAGATTGTACCACTAAAGTGTGGCATAGATGGTACTACTAGAGTGTGGCATAGATGATTCCACTAGTGTGGCATAGATGGTACCACTAAAGTGTGGCATAGATGGTACCACTGAGTGTTAGATAGATGGTACCAGTAGAGTGTGGCATAGATGATACCACTAGTGTGGCATAGATGGTACCACTAGAGTGTGGCATAGATGATACCAGTGGAGTGTGGCATAGATGGTACCAGTAGAGTGTGGCATAGATGGTAAAAGTAGAGTGTGACATAGATGGTACCAGTAGAGTGTGGAATAGATGGCATAGATGGTAGTGTGTGGCATAGGTGGTTCAACTAGTGAGTGGCATAGATGGTAGAGTGTGGCATAGATGGTACCAGTAGAGTGTGGCGTAGATGGTACCACTAGAGTGTGACATAGATGGTACCACTAGTGTGGCATAGATGGTACAACTAGTGTGTGACATAGATGCTTCCAGTAGAGTGTGGCATAGATGGTACCACTGGAGTGTGGCATACATGGTACCAAGTGTGGCATATATGGTACCACTAGAGTGTGACATAGGTGGTACCACTAGAGTGTGGCATAGACTGTACTACTAAAATGTGACATAGATGATACCATTAGAGTGTGACATATATGGTACCACTAATGTGGCATAGACTGTACCACTTGAGTGTGACATAGATGGTACCACTAGAGTGTGGCATAGATTGTACCACTAGAGTATGGCATAGACTGTACCACAGGCGTGTGAAAAAGAACGGTACCAGTAGAGTGTGAGGTAGAAAGATGGTACCACTAGAGTGTGGCATAAATGGTACCACTATAGTGTGGCATAGATTGTACCACTAAAATGTGACATAGATGATACCATTAGAGTGTGACATATATGGTACCACTAATGTTGCATAGACTGTACCACTTGAGTGTGACATAGATGGTACCACTAGAGTGTGGCATAGATTGTACCACTAGAGTATGGCATAGACAGTACCACAGGAGTGTGACATAGACGGTACCAGTAGAGTGTGAGATAGAAAGATGGTACCACTAGAGTGTGGCATAAATGGTAGCACTAGAGTGTGGCATAGATGGTAGCACTAGAGTGTGGCATAGATGGTAGCACTAGAGTGTGGCATAGATGGTAGCACTAGAGTGTGGCATAGATGGTAGCACTAGAGTGTGGCATAGATGGTACCACTAGAGTGTGGCATAGATTGTACCACTTGAGTGGTGTGTAAAGTTACCTGGGATAGAGTGCAGTTGATAAATTAGACACATATGCAACACTTGGGTATCTTTACTGAGGAAACTTTTCGCCACATAATGGCTTCATCAGTCCTTTACAACGTTCGAATGGTGAAGATCAGAAGGAGTTTGAGGTAATCAGTCCTTCAGCCTGGAGTTGATGTAATCAGTCCATCAATCTTGAATTCTTTTCAACCCATGGCAAGTGGGTCCTGAAACTTATTGATCTGTGAGTTTTAGGACTCACTTGCCATGGATTCAAATCCCACTTGTTCCGTGATCTGATTAAATATGGAATCTGAAATGACTATTGCTAACAGATCTGTTATCTGTTTCTTCGTCAGTCCTGTACTGCAGTATATTATTTTATAACATATACATGTATAGTTATCTTAGTAGCTTGAGGAAGGGGAACCTTCATGAACATAAATTCAACACAAACAAGTGTTGTTATTGCCGGTCGACTGAAACTGAAGCCTTGTATTTCTTCAGCAAAATTGTGTTGAAATATTTGTCACGCACTCTGGACGTGTGGAGTTGTTTTTGTAATTAAAAGTAGCAATAGACAGAATAATAGGCATTAGTGGGTTACTTAGTTTGTGAATTCTAGGTAATGCATATAATTTAAGAAGTTTGGAAGCAGTTGAGGGCAGGTTTTCATAGGTGTTGTTTAAGTCTTACCTTTTATACTCCTCAAAACTATTGAACTCATTTTCTAATTAATTTTATTTGATACTATGTCTAATTTCAAGATTTAGAATATTATATATCTTTTAGAGTTGAATTTAGAAGATGTGTTATCTTCAGCTGAGCCAGAGATTGTCGTATTTAATAATACAACTTATCTTTCTATTTCAGATCTGGTTATATTAGAGATTTACCCTTTTTTAATCTTTTCGGGGCATTTTAGAGTTGGTTAGTTCTATTAAATCTCTAATATTTATAATAAAAATTGTTTCTTAATCTGGATAGGTTTCCAAAGAGTGTTTTCAGACTTTCATGTTTATATTTAATATTACTTCAAATATCTCTGCGCGTTTTCTCGAAACCAAAAATGAAATTTAAACGTTTGACCCAGTTTAAGGAACCTAAGTCCAGACCCAGTACTAAAACCTCGTTTATTTCTTTAGTCAAAGTTCTGTGACAGAAATTAAAGATTATCTTTATTTCCGTCAACCTTGTGTTTAATATCTACACCTGAATTCCTTTACTTACAATAGTGATTACAAAATTAAGACACATGTGCAACATCTGGGTACATATCTGTATTGTAGACGTTTCGCCCTCCAGTGGCTTTATCAATACAGATTCTAGGACATAATTTGAAGTCAGTAGATTTATATACAAAAGATGAGGTAATCAGTGCCCCAACCTTGGAGTTGGTGTGAAGAATCTACGATGCTTTTCACACCAACTCCAAGTCTTTTGTATATAGTTCTACTGTCTTCAAATTATGTCCTTGAATTTGTATTGATAAAGACACTGGATGGCGAAACGTTTACAATAAAGACACCCAGATGTTGCAATAATGATTCCATCGCGCTATTAACAGCTGTTCTCTACGTTAGTTTTAATAATGAATACAGGACTTTTACTACCTGTTTTTTTTTTTTTTACAGCTGAGGTCAAAATTTTCTCATTTATTTATCATAAATGTCTTGTATGACCCCTCCAGCCTTCCCCTACCATCATCACCCCTCCCAAGAACCTTCCCTCCACCATCACCGCACCAACCTTCTTCCTCCTCCATCACCCCTCCCACATCCTCTCCCACATCCCCTCCCACATCCCCTCCCTCATCCCTCCCACACTGACCTACGTGATAAGAGATCGTGAGAAAAATGTCTTAATGAAAACTGTAATGGAGTCAGACAATGGAGATCCTTCCTGGGGTTGAGGTGTGTCTGGTGGGGGAGAGACGAGTCATTTACGCCTCGTGGGAGACAAACAGTAGTTTGAGACGTGTAATGAACTACAACCACCACCTGACACTGCACGCTAGAGGGCAGGGGTGTTAGGGTAACACGGGGAGAGGTAAGAGGAAATAAAGGAGAAGAGGAAATGGGAAGGGATAAGAGTCTCGGTGAATGGTAATGTGAGACAGTGATGGACAGTGCCGCTGAAAGACCAGAGGAAGTTAGTTGAAGTTAATTTCTGGACGATGGAGACACAAAACGAACATGATGGGTGGATTAGTTTCGACGATGTTCTGTGTTGGTTAGTTTATTATTTCTTGGGTACCAGTGTAAATGAGTTGGGTAAATATTTTTGTTAGTGGGTTTGAATTTGAGAAAGACCTGCCTAGTCTGGGCCAGTAGGCCTGCTGCAGTGTTCTTCCTTTCTCATGTCCTTAAATTTCGTTTTAGGTTTCGTACACAAGTTTAATTTCTTACAAATGCAGAAATTAACTTACAATTAATCAATACTGTCAAACAGTGTGGTGAACCTGGGGTTCACTTATCCAGGACAGGTGTGGATTTTCTTGCTAGCTCAGTTGAGGGTGTTGTTAGGACTTTAAACTAGGATTAGTTAGAGGTATGGGTTTAGAAATGGAAAATACTGAATGTCGAAATATAGATCTAGGCTTTGATATAAAAAATCTTAACAATAACAAGGACAGAAATAGGTATAGTGGTAAAACAGACTGGAGCAGGAAGGGTAAAGAGAAAGGAGGGTCTTTAAAAGTGTATTATACAAATAGTCGTAGTGCTAGGAATAAGATGGACGATTTGAGATTAGTTGCAAGTGCAGGTAACATTGATGTATTTGCCATAACTGAGACGTGGTTCAATACGAAAAATAGGGACATGCCTGCTGAATGTCATATACAGGGTTTTAAATTGTTCCAAGTAGACAGAAGTTTCGGGAAGGGGGGTGGAGTGGCACTGTATGTCCGAGATCGCTTGAACTGTTGCATAAAAAAGGAATAAACTCTGAAATAACACATACAGAGTCTGTCTGGATAGAATTTTCAGAGGGGCATGAAAAATTGATTTTAGGTGTGATATACCGTCCCCCAAACTTAGATAGGGACCAAGGGAGACTACTATGGGAGGAAATTGTTAAGGCCACAATGCACGATAACGTAGTTATTCTGGGTGACTTCAACTTTAGTCAAATTGATTGGAATTTTTTGACTGGGAATTTAGAATCTAACGACTTCTTAGATGTAGTTCAAGATTGTTTTTTGAAGCAGTTTGTGACAGAACCTACAAGGGAAATAACCTGCTTGACTTAGTTCTGGCAAACAAGGAAACCCTTGTTAATAATTTAGAAATTACAGAGGAACTCGGCGCAAGCGACCACAAATCAATTACCTTTGGCATTGAATGGAAGTTTCATAGTACGAATAACTCAGTAACGGTCCCAGATTTTCGCTTAGCAGATTACAATGGACTTAGAGAACACTTATCATCTGTGGACTGGGGTAATGAAGAGAGCTATAAATATGACAGTTTTCTGAACACTATACATGCTGCCCAAATAACATTTATCCCATATAAAGAAATTAGATCGAATAGAAATGACCCAAAATGGATGAATAATAGGCTCAAATATCTTTTAGGGCAGAAGAAAGGAATTTATAGGCGTATCAAAAGAGGTGAGGGTCATCTTATGAGTCAGTATATTGACATTAAGAGGGACGTTAAAAGGGATAAGAAAAGCTAAACGGGACTACGAAATTAAAGTTGCTAGGGATTCGAAAACTAACCCAAAAGTTTTTTTCAGGTGTATAGAACAAAAGTTAGAGATAAGATAGGTCCCCTTAAAAATAATTATGGGTATCTTACTGACAAAGAGAATGAAATGTGCTCTATTTTTAATAATTATTTTCTCTCGGTTTTCACTCAGGAAGACACTAATAATATCCCAAGAATTAGGTATTTTAGTGGGCCTGAAGAAGATAAATTATGTAGTATCACAGTCACTAGCGAAAAGGTTATCAAACAGATAGACCGTTTGAAGCAAAATAAATCGCCAGGCCCTGATGAGCTTTTTCAAGGGTTCTTAAGGAATGCAAAATAGAACTCTGTGAACCCTTAACTAACATTTTTAACCTATCTCTTCAAACAGGTGTAGTGCCGGATACGTGGAAGATGGCTAATGTAATTCCTATTTTTAAAGAAGGGGACAAGTCGTTACCATCAAATTACCGCCCAATAAGTCTAACATCAATTGTAGGCAAATTACTAGAGTCGATTATAGCTGATAACATAGAAGCCATCTCGATAGGCATAATTTGATTAATGATACTCAGCATGGATTCACCAGGGGCCGTTCCTGCCTAACTAATTTGTTAACTTTTTCAGTGGGGCTTTTGAGGCAGTTGATAATGATAAAGAATTCGATATTGTTTATTTGGATTTAAGTAAGGCTTTTGATAGAGTACCACATCAGAGACTGTTAAAAAAGTGGCTGCTCATGGCATTGGGGGAAAAGTGTTGTCATGGATCGAGTCATGGCTCACCAATAGAAAGCAGAGGGTGTGCATAAATGGGGTTAAATCGGGTGGGGATCTGTAACAAGTGGCGTTCCTCAGGGATCGGTTTTGGGCCCGTTGTTGTTTATAATATATATAAATGACCTTGACGAGGGAATTTCTAGTGATATGAGCAAATTCGCTGATGACACGAAGATAGGTAGGATAATCGATTCAGACGTAGATGTCAGTGAACTACAGGAGGATTTAGACAAACTCAATTCCTGGTCAGAAAAATGGCAGATGCAGTTCAATGTAGATAAATGCAAAGTTCTAAAGCTCGGGAGTGTCCATAACCTAAGCACTTATAAGTTAAATAACGTAGAACTTAGCCATACAGATTGCGAGAAGGACTTGGGGGTGATGGTAAGCAGCAACCTTAAACCAAGACAGCAATGCCTAAGCGTACGTAATAAGGCAAATAGATTACTGGGATTTATATCAAGAAGTGTTAGCAACAGAAGTCCAGAGGTTATATTACAGCTTTATACATCATTAGTAAGGCCTCACCTAGATTACGCAGCTCAGTTCTGGTCTCCATATTACAGAATGGACATAAATTCGTTAGAAAACATTCAGCGTAGAATGACTAAATTAATACATAGCATTAGAAATCTTCCTTACGAAGATAGATTGAAGACCCTTAAATTACATTCACTTGTAAGACGTAGAATGAGGGGAGACATGATCGAGGTATACAAGTGGAAAATGGGTATTAACAAAGGGGATATAAATAAGGTCTTGAGGGTATCTCTCCAAGAGAGAACCCGCAATAATGGATTCAAGTTAGATAAGTTTAGATTTAGAAAGGATATAGGAAAGTATTGGTTTGGAAATAGGGTAGTTGATGAGTGGAACAGTCTGCCTAGTAGGGTTATTGAAGCAAGGACCTTGGGTAGTTTTAAATTTAGGTTGGATAAATTCATGAGTGAAAGGGGTTGGATTTGAGTGGGAATTGCACATGAGTAAATAAAATTATCAAAGCTTATTTCTTGGGTAGCATTGAAAATTATGTTGAACAAATATTCTGTTAGTGGGATGGAATGTGAAGGACCTGCCTAGAATGGGCCAACAGGCCTGCTGAAGTGTTCCTCCTTTCTTATGTTCTTATTTCCTCTGGGATCCTTTTCTTGCACAGTAATATAGTTAGTGAGGCATAAAATACATGCTGTCTTTATTAGTAGTAGTATTAATAACATATCGGTCGTTTCCCACCAAGGCAGGGTACCCCGAAAAAAGAAGAAACACTTTCATCATCATTTATTCCATCACTATCTTGCAAGAGACACGCCTACACTTCAGCTAAAAAAACTGCTAAATTAACACCCCTCCATCAGAGTGCAGGCACTGTACTTCCTACCTCCGGCCTGCCGGTTTCCCTGAATCCCTTCATAAATGTTACCTTGCTCACACTCCAACAGCACATCAAGTCATAAAAATCATTTGTCTCCACTCGTTCCTATCTAACACGCTCACGCCCCCTTGCACACAAAATCTGCTTTATCCCCTCCCTCCAACCTTTCCTAGGCCGACCCCTATCCCGCCTTCCCTCCACTACAGATTTATATGCCCTTCAAGTCATCCTATTTTGTTCCATTCTCTCTAAACATCCGAACCACCTCAACAATCCTTCCTTGCCCTCTGGATAATACATTTAGAATCTTCGCACGTCATTCTAATCTCCGAGCTATAGATTCTCTGCATTATATCCACACCACATATTGCCCTCAGGCACGACATCTCCACTGCCTATAGACTTCTTGTTGCAACATTCACCACCCATGCTTCACACCCATATAAGAGCATTGGTACCTCTATACCCTCATTCATTCTCCTTTTTGCTTCCATACCTAACGTTCTTTGTCTCCACAGACTCCTCAGTGCTCCACTCACCTTTTTCCTCCCTCATCAATTCTATGATTTTCGTCTTTTAGAAGCCCATCTGCTGACAAGTCCACTCCCTCTAAACTCCTCTAAACTCCTTCACTCTAATCTGATATCCAGTCTTCCAGTACCTAATTTTTTTGTTATTCTCACCACCTTGCTCTTTCCTACATTCACTTTTAATTTCCTTCTTGTACATACCCTTCCAAACTCGTTACAACCCCATCAATATATTAAACAACCATGGTGACATCAAGCATCCCTGTCTAAGGCCTACTTTTACTGGGAAATAATTTTCCTCTCTCCTACATACTCTAACCTGAGCTAGTTTAAGAATCTGGTCCTCGTTACCTTAAGCATACACTGAAAATTTGAAGCCTAGTGGATGAGGCGTTATTAATGACCCACGAGTAGTAGAGAGGTCTTGTTAAATTAGACACATATGCAACACTTGGGTATCTTTATTGAGGAAACGTTTCGCCACACAGTGGCTTCATCAGTCCAATACAAAGTAGAAAGGTGTAAGGAGAGGAGGAGTTTGAGGTTATCAGTCCCTCGGCCTGGAGTCGATGTGTTCAGTCCATCAATCTTGTTAGAAGTGTAGCACAAGGCCGTAGAGGTGGCTTATATGCTGTAATCAGGTGAGATGCAGCAGGAGGAGGCAGGTCACAGTGGTATCAACCACTAGTCGAAGTAAGTCCTTGTCCAAAGGTTTGGACAAATGTTGAAGAATCCCTTGTATCAAGATCCCAAGAAGTTGCTGTGTCAGACAGGATGTAGATGAATGGTTCAGAGAACCGACAAGTTGTTAAATTAGACACATATGCAACACTTGGGTATCTTTATTGAGGAAACGTTTCGCCACACAGTGGCTTCATCAGTCCAATACAACTTCTTGGGATCTTGATACAAAGGGATTCTTCAACATTTGTCCAAACCTTTGGACAAGGACTTACTTCGACTAGTGGTTGATACCACTGTGACCTGCCTCCTCCTGCTGCATCTCACCTGATTACAGCATATAAGCCACCTCTACGGCCTTGTGCTACACTTCTAACAAGATTGATGGACTGAACACATCGACTCCAGGCCGAGGGACTGATAACCTCAAACTCCTCCTCTCCTTACACCTTTCTACTTTGTATTGGACTGATGAAGCCACTGTGTGGCGAAACGTTTCCTCAATAAAGATACCCAAGTGTTGCATATGTGTCTAATTTAACAACTTGTCGGTTCTCTGAACCATTCATCTACATCCTGTCTGACACAGCAACTTCTTGGGATCTTGATACAAAGAGAGGTCTTAACGACTCACGAACAAAGATGTCTTAACGACTCACGAACAAAGATGTCTTAACGACTCACAAACAGTAGAGAGGTCTTAACGACCCACGAACAGTAGAGTGATCTTAACGACCCACGAGCAGTGGAGAGGTCTTAACGACTCACGAACAACAGAGAGGTCTTAACGACTCACGAACAACAGAGAGGTCTTAATGACCCACGAACAGTAAAGATTTTAACGACCCACGAACAGTAGAGAGGTCTTAATGATCTACGACCAGTTTCAAGGCTGTAAACAGTTAAATCATCGGGACACAAAAACTTATTTACACATGAGAGTAACAGTGTGTTTCTTCTAAGGTTAGCAGTGTGTTGCTGCCTTATTGTAAATGCTAATTATTCTGTGAGAATAAAAGCTAGCTGTCCTGGATAAATGGGTCGTGGAGACTGACTGTAAATGAAGCTTTGAGAGAAGATATACCGGGGAAGGGCTCTTGATATAAGGAACTGGAGCTGTTCCTTTACCCCTGGAGAGAGACTGACTGACTCCCATTGGCCACGCGCTGTACACGATCCCCTTCGGGATTAGTGCTTCCTTTTAATAATAATAATAATAATAATAATAATAATAATAATAATAATCATTATAGTTTGAGAGTAGGTACGATAACGTCCACGAGGCTGTAGGAGGCACCATAGTGCCCATCAGGTTTTAGGTACGATAACGTCCACGAGGCTGTAGGAGGCACCATAGTGCCCATCAGGTTTTAAGTATGATAACGTCCACGAGGCTGTAGGAGGCACCATAGTGCCCATCAGGTTTTAGGTACGATAACGTCCACGAGGCTGTAGGAGGCACCATAGTGCCCATCAGGTTTTAGGTACGATAACGTCCACGAGGCTGTAGGAGGCACCATAGTGCCCATCAGGTTTTAGGTATGATAACGTCCACGAGGCTGTAGGAGGCACCATAGTGCCCATCAGGTTTTAAGTATGATAACGTCCACGAGGCTGTAGGAGGTACCATAGTGCCCATCAGGTTTTAGGTATGATAACGTCCACGAGGCTGTAGGAGGCACCATAGTGCCCATCAGGTTTTAAGTATGATAACGTCCACGAGGCTGTAGGAGGCACCATAGTGCCCATCAGGTTTTAGGTACGATAACGTCCACGAGGCTGTAGGAGGCACCATAGTGCCCATCAGGTTTTAGGTATGATACCGTCCACGAGGCTGTAGGAGGCACCATAGTGCCCATCAGGTTTTAAGTATGATAACGTCCACGAGGCTGTAGGAGGCACCATAGTGCCCATCAGGTTTTAAGTACGATAACGTCCACGAGGCTGTAGGAGGCACCATAGTGCCCATCAGGTTTTAAGTATGATAACGTCCACGAGGCTGTAGGAGGCACCATAGTGCCCATCAGGTTTTAGGTACGATAACGTCCACGAGGCTGTAGGAGGCACCATAGTGCCCATCAGGTTTTAGGTACGATAACGTCCACGAGGCTGTAGGAGGCACCATAGTGCCCATCAGGTTTTAGGTACAACAGCGCCCATAATGTTGGGAATTTCATGAGCTAACACTGGCTGATGATACTCTTGTTAATTGTTGATTTCTGTCCAAATTCACCACTGCCGCATCAAGTAAGTGAATTAGCTTTCAAAATGACAGATAAGTGATTACCAACATGGCTGAGTACGAGTGTTTTATGGAGTAACGAATAAATATATTAAACAGTTACCAAGCGAACTGTTGCAGTACACCTAGTTACCTTATTATGAGTGATCCACTCTTGTCAGTAGCCCCTCTGGGTCTCTGTTAAGTAGAGTTCACGTCAACAATTATAAATAATCGCAATCTTTCTACTCTATAGTGGTAAGTATCGCCCTAGGACTTACCTTATTAGTGTACTATGAGCATACACACGAAATCTTAATAACACGATTGCAAAACAAACCACTTAAAGCCAGCTGGCCAAGTGGTTAACGCACTGGCCATTAGAGTTTTAGGACTCACTTGTCTTGGGTTCAAACCTCCCCCTTCCCCGTTCCATGATTTATACTCAGGGTACCTGGGTAGGTGGTGGCATCTGGTCACGTGAAGCGACGTCTCCTAGCAGCCGTGAATCAATGATTTCTGTCATGTTAGAACGCTGCACTCTCGACTGTATTTCAGTTATATCACAACAGTGTTCACCAGATGTTTACGAGCCTCGCCGTGTGAGGGGTTATAGCTGTTAGCCTTGGTGAGACTACCGTCTCGAAACTAGTTACTCTGTTCTGTTGACAACATAATAGATACCCACCGCTTTCTGCTGTGCTCACTATATTTGTGAACACTTGTTCAGTTTCTGCTGTGTTCGGTATATCTGTGAACACCTGTTCAGTTTCTGCTGTGCTCAGTATATCTGTGAACACCTGTTCAGTTTCTGCTGTGTTCAATATATCGATCCCCTTCTTGTGAATATTTATGACGAGACAAACAAGACACGTCACTGGACTTCCAGGTCAACTAATGCCCCAACACTTGCTTGAACTCGAAGTAACTCGAGGCACAGGGCTGTAGGCCCTGTGCCTCGAGTTCCAACCACTGCCAGCTATTATAATTGAACAGTTTTACCTCCTTGGATGACAGACTGTCGATAATCATGTCATCCATCATTATCATTAGTGATCTATGATCCTCTAAATCAAACCAGTCTTGAAGTCTTTATTTTAATAATAATATCTTTATTTCTACAAGTACATGTACAAGGTATACAGTCCTAGCTGATATCAATGACATACTACTATATAGAAAGCCGCTTGTTATGCAGATCATTTCCCGCAAATTAGGTCAATTTGGTCCCAGGATGCGACCCAAAGCAGTCGACTAACACCCAGGTACCCACTTTATTGATGGGTGAAGATAGACAACCGGTGTAAGGAAACACGCCAATATTTCAACCCTCGCCGGAAATCGAACCCGGATCCTCACCGTGTGAAGCGAGAGCTTTTGCCACCAGGCCACGGGCCACCATATGTTATTTACTAAGGGCCATTAGACGACCTTTACTCTCGTCTCCTTCACTTCCCTGAAAGTTGGAAGTGAGTCAGTGATTCAGTGAATCAGTGAGTCTGAGTCAGTGAGTGGGCCTTCGACTGTAAGGTGAACCTAGCGTGCTGAAGATACCTTTGTACTCCTTTGTTATGGCAACGCTAGCGTGGGTAAAGACACCTTTGTATTCCTTTATTATGGCAACACTGGCTTGGGTGAAGACACTTTTGTATTCCTTTGTTATGGCAACACTAGCGTGGGTGAAGACACCTTTGTATTGTTTTGTTATGGCATCACTAGCGTGGGTGAAGACACCTTTGTATTTTTTTGTTATGGCAACACTAGCGTGGGTGAAGACACCTTTGTATTGTTTTTTTATGGCAACACTAGCGTGGGTGAAGACACCTTTGTATTCATTTAATACGGCAACACTAGCGTGGGTGAAGATGCCTTTGTATTATTTGTTATGGCAACACTAACGTGGGTGACGATATATTTGTATTATTTGTTATGGCAACAGTGGCGCGTCACATTCCGCGAGTCTTGCTTCAGAGGCCAAACCCACAACAACTGTATTCTGTTGTACTACATCACTTGTAGTGATCACGTTCTCCTGTACACATGTACTACAACAATTGTAGTGATCACGTTCTCCTGTACACACGTACTACAACACTTGTAGTGATCACGTTCTCCTGTACACATGTACTACAGCACTTGTAGTGATCACGTTCTCCTCTACACACGTACTACAACACATGTAGTGATCACGTTCTCCTCTGCACATGTACTACAACACTTGTAGTGATCACGTTCTCCTGTACACACGTACTACAACACTTGTAGTGATCACGTTCTCCTGTACACATGTACTACAGCACTTGTAGTGATCACGTTCTCCTCTACACACGTACTACAACACTTGTAGTGATCACGTTCTCCTGTACACACGTACTACAACACTTGTAGTGATCACGTTCTCCTGTACACATGTACTACAGCACTTGTAGTGATCACGTTCTCCTCTACACACGTACTACAACACATGTAGTGATCACGTTCTCCTCTGCACATGTACTACAGCACTTGTAGTGATCACGTTCTCCTCTACACATGTACTACAGCACTTGTAGTGATCACGTTCTCCTCTACACATGTACTACAGCACTTGTAGTGATCACGTTCTCCTCTACATATGTACTACAGCACTTGTAGTGATCACGTTCTCCTCTACACATGTACTACAACACATGTAGTGATCACGTTCTCCTCTACACGTGTACTACAGCACTTGTAGTGATCACGTTCTCCTCTACACGTGTACTACAGCACTTGTAGTGATCACGTTCTCCTCTACACGTGTACTACAGCACTTGTAGTGATCACGTTCTCCTCTACACGTGTACTACAGCACTTGTAGTTATCACGTTCTCCTCTACACGTGTACTACAGCATGTACTACAGCACTTGTAGTGATCACGTTCTCCTCTACACGTGTACTACAGCACTTGTAGTTATCACGTTCTCCTCTACACGTGTACTACAGCAATTGTAGTGATCACTTTCTCCTCTACACATGTACTACAGCACTTGTAGTGATCACGTTCTCCTCTACACATGTACTACAACACATGTAGTGATCACGTTCTCCTCTACACGTGTACTACAGCACTTGTAGTGATCACGTTCTCCTCTACACGTGTACTACAGCACTTGTAGTGATCACGTTCTCCTCTACACGTGTACTACAGCACTTGTAGTGATCACGTTCTCCTCTACACGTGTACTACAGCACTTGTAGTTATCACGTTCTCCTCTACACGTGTACTACAGCATGTACTACAGCACTTGTAGTGATCACGTTCTCCTCTACACGTGTACTACAGCACTTGTAGTTATCACGTTCTCCTCTACACGTGTACTACAGCACTTGTAGTGATCACTTTCTCCTCTACACATGTACTACAGCACTTGTAGTGATCACGTTCTCCTCTACACGTGTACTATAGAACGTATAATGATCATGTTCTCCTGAACGCGTTTCATTACACTCAAAAGCAGTATGATGTAAAAACAAATATTTCATGACCTTCAGAAGCATCATGTTGCAACTCCTGAAGCCCATCAGATACTCAAAAACTTTTGAGTGTTAATCTAAGAATGTGAACCTTAATGAGACAATCAAGACTCACCATCACCTTAATACTTTTATGCTCTGGCTGTCGGAGTGTTGCAAGTGAACGTAATAAGTCAGCATCACGTTGCGACGTATTGACATATTTATTGCCACAAACTTAGATTTCCCAATGATACAATTAAATGGAGTGAACGTGGGTTGACCCAGCAGTCCGGCAGCCATGAGATCACCACACCGTTGTGTCATTACAAAGGCATGCACAGGTATCCTTCAGGATTAATGGTGTTTATTCACCGTGGTGACGTGGAAGTATGTCCCTCGCGCCATCATTAGGTTAAGCACGGTTGGAGACAGTCGGTAAATGAATGGGTGAGCGTGTGGACACAGCATAGATATGGGCTGGACACAAGTTGATAAGCTCTTGTCTCCTTGTACTACAGGGTATTCCCATGCCCACACCTGTACAGTACTAGTCTATACGATATAGCTAAGATACGTTAACACTAAAATATATTGACATTAGCGGCGTAATTTACCGACAGTGAGTCGTCCACAAGTGCTGAGAGGCACTTGTAGACCTGTGTTACCTAATACCCGAGACCCAGCCGAGCGGAATGGCTAACCAAGCGAATACTTCATCAGGAGCGCTCTTGATGTCTTGAACTTTGTTCTGAATAACAATTGAAGGTGGAGACAAAAATCTTTTTGTACCAGAGGTTGCTGATCTTGAACTCTCTGTTAAATTTTTTTAAGTCAGCGTCGTAACTTGTCTGACCTAGAAGTCAACTCTGACATTACAGTGCACGTGGTTTGGCACACACAACTTCACACTTCTAGAATTTGGAATTGTCAAAAAAACATTTCTTCGATAAAAAAAAAAATCCCAGGAGGCACAACATGTGCTTCTCTGAGGCGAGGGAATCAGTGTTGCAGCTAGGATGAGATGCTTCATGGAACAGTTGCCAGTGTGGCTGGTCACCCATTAGAGGACTCGATATTGCTTTCAACATTTACAAGGACAGAGCAACGAGTCTGTCATTTTATTACCAGCTCAATTAAAGCTCGCAATTTACCCGTGAAATTCACCCGAGTGTCACCCGGGGAGCGAGTGTCACCCGGGGAGCGAGTGTCACCCGGGGAGCGAGGGGCAAACCTCGGGTCGCTACCACCGGGTAAACCTCGGGTCGCTACCACCGGGTAAACCTCGGGTCGCTACCACCGACAAATTTCACGGAATGGAGAAAGTTTTCGAAAAAAATGTTAATTATATCGCTTTATAAAATTTATCGTTTTAAAGAGTAAGGATAAAAGCCACATCAGATGTAGACTAACTTAGATGTTTCGTATTTGTTGGTGAATTTAGTCTTACAAGTTTTGTTAGAGTTTTTGAGCAGTTTAAAGGAAAATGTATATAATTATGATGAAGGTCACAACAACAGTGTATTATGAAGGTCACAACAACAGTGTATTATGAAGGTCACAACAACAGTGTATTATGAAGGTCACAACAACAGTGTATTATGAAGGTCACAACAACAGTGTATTATGAAGGTCACAACAACAGTGTATTACGAAGGTCACAACAACAGTGTATTATGAAGGTCACAACAACAGTGTATTATGAAGGTCACAACAACAGTGTATCACGAAAGTCACAACAACAGTGTATTATGAAGGTCACAACAGTGTATCATGAAGGTCACAACAACAGTGTATTATGAAGGTCACAACAACAGTGTATTATGAAGGTCACAACAACAGTGTATTATGAAGGTCACAACAACAGTGTATTATGAATGTCACAACAACAGTGTATTATGAAGGTCACAACAACAGTGTATTATGAATGTCACAACAACAGTGTATTATGAAGGTCACAACAACAGTGTATTATGAAGGTCACAACAACAGTGCATTATAAAGGTCCCCACCTACCTCCCCTCCTGCGACCAAGCCTGCTGCAAGCTACCCAAGAATCAAGACTTCCACCAACTAAGAACGATGCATCCTCGTCCTCACACTGCCCCTCCGGCTTCTCCAGTCCGCCCTACGAGCGCCTAACTGCTGGGTTACTGCCACTATCTCTTCTACTCATGACCTTCCTCTCACCAATCTACTCTTTCCCTATCTCCACTTCCCCGCTCACCCTACAAGGGTCTTACCTAAACTTTCTTGTCTTGTCTTGAGAGCCAGTGTATTTCCCAGACGATGAGAGAGGTTAGAACCAGTGTATTTCTCAGAATATGAGAGAGGTTAGAACCAGTGTGTTTCTCAGAATATGAGAGAGGTTAGAGCAAAACATTTATGTCCCAAATAGGTTTAGCGTTTTTCTTGATAAGTATAATAATGATATAGAGACCAAAAAGACAACGTAAGCAATGTAAACCTAATTTTACACTACTGATACACTGTTATTATTATTATTATTATTATTATTATTATTATTATTATTATTATTATTATTATTATTATTATTATTATTATTATTATTATTATTATATTCAAAGGAAGCGTTAAACACAGGAATCATACAGCACTTGAGAAGTGGAAGACAATCAGGTCTGATCCAACTCCTTGAATCAAGAGTATTTTACCAGCATCAAAGTACATTCACGAAGAGTAGAGGAATTTTTCTCATATACCATCTCGCTCTATTTTATTTTACTTAATACCTGTGAGTTTGTGTAGAACATTTTAGCTGCGACACAGAGACGCGCCTCAGCACTGGACTCTGCAACACTTGCCAAGTTTCCACGGAGCAGATGCTGCCACATTCCTGGCAGAAATACTCACAGAATTGTGGATTGAAGACTAATGGATGCTACTTTAGCGTGCGGTCTACCAGGTTAGGTTAGGTTATGTTAGGTGGTAGACCGCACGCTAAAGTAGCACCGACTATTGTCTGTATCTGAAGGTTTCAGTGATATGCTGAATGTCTCCGGAGGCAAGCCTATCAAAAATAGGGTTCTGATGCAAGAAGGAATTAAACAGGTCTATCAAACTAGTGTCCAGATGAAGGAAGGAAAGAAGTAGGTCTATCAAACTATAGTGTCCAGATGAGGGAAGGGAAGAAGTAGGTCTATCAAACTATAGTGTCCAGATGAAGGAAGGGAAGAAGTAGGTCTATCAAACTATAGTGTCCAGATGAGGGAAGGGAAGAAGTAGGTCTATCAAACTATAGTGTCCAGATGAAGGAAGGAAAGAAGTAGGTCTATTAAACTATAGTGTCCAGATGAAGGAAGGGAACAGCTTAAAATCATTTATAATTCATCAAGATCAACAACTCAGTCTCTTCAAACTCTTATCTCAGCATGATTTACTAAGTTTGTGATTGATAAGTGTTCTATAAGTGAAATCAATGGGTTTGCATTTTTAACTCCTAAAATTGCTAAGTTATAAGCTTAAGTTTCAGATAAAATTGCGTTACAGTCTTCTGTTTCAGCGCTGATAAGTCTCATCGACTTGATCAGCACACAAACATGTACAGTTTTATACCAAGAAAAGTAATAGTCATCCCAGGGGTAAACAAATCTAGTTCTCAGACACTATAAACGGGCGTGGGAAAATGCTAGATAGGAAATTTAAGGAGCTGAAAAAATTTCCATTGAGAAAGATGAAAGAAGGTGAGATTATGATCAGATCTTCAAGACTCACTGTTGTAAAGGAACCGAATAATGATGAAAAAAAAAAAAATCGATTTTGAAGAACTGTGATAGACTAATTCTCCGCCGTCTTACTGTTAAGTCATCAACCAAGAAATGGTTGTAACTGACCATAATTTTTAAAGGGGTGGACCGGTAAGCCAGCGGAAGGCCTCGGTCAGATGACCAAAAGCTCCAACGGCGGGTCATCATATGACTAAGACCCGCGTCAGGAAACACTTGTCCCGTTTCCTGACGAACCTTATCTAACCTAACCGTCTTACTGTTAAAAACGTCTACGTTAATGAATAAAAACATTATTATTATTATTATTATTATTATTATTATTATTATTATTATTATTATTATTATTATTATTATTATTATTATTATTATTATTATTATTATTATTATTATTATTAAGAATAAACAGTCACAATACCCTGGCTGGAACAATACCTTTCTCACCACAATTGTGCTACAACTACTACTACCACTACTACTACCTCTACAACTACTACTACTACTACTACTACCTCTACAACTACTACTACTACTACTACTACTGCTACTACCTCTACAACTGCTACTACTACCACTACTACTACCCACGCGACACTCCACCTGACTACTGCCGCTCTATATACTCGTTGTCTTAGTTATCTCTGTATTAGGACTGAAGAAGACATACCTTTAATATATGTCCTGAACTGCACATAAGTGTCTTTTTCCACTATACTCAAATAACCTGCATTTAGGCGACCGAAACTTATAGAGACGTTTCGGTCCGAATTGGACCATTTGGAATTGTTACTGGTCCAAGTCGGATCGAAACCCAGTCATAAATACGTTTCAGTCTCCTGAGTGCAGATTATTATTCTTATTCTTATTATTATAATTATTATTATTATTATTATTATTATTATTATTATTATTATTATTATTGTTATTATTATTATTAATGTTATTATTATTATTATTATTATTATTATTATTATTATTATTATTATTATTATTATTATTGCTGTTCTTGTTAGAGATAGAAGTCTCCTACAATCAAGTAACACAATTGGAGTAAGAAATATAAGAGAAGGTAGAACAAAAATTGTAACTTCAGTTCCACGAAGGAGAAGAAGAAAGGGCAGTGAGGAGCGCAAACTTAAGAGTGAAAGTACATGTCTACCCGTAGAGGATTTAATTAAGGTCATGGGTGGACGGATCACTGCTGGTGTCGGGGGACCACAATAAAAACTTGCTGGCCATTAGAGGCCCACTGGTATTGAAATGTAGCACTGGTATTGAAATGTAGCACTGGTATTGAAATGTAACTCTGGTATTGTTTAGATTGTCTTTATTCGAAGAAATGGGACATAAAGGTAACCTTTCCCCCTCCCCTTTAACTACAAACACTGCCTCCCCCTTCCATCACCTTTACCCCAGCTACTGCCTTCCCTTCCCCCGTCCCTCTGTCACAACCACTACTGTCTTCCCCTCCCCTACGAAATAACCACTGTCTTTCCCCCCCCACCACTACAAATACTGCCTTCCCCCTCCCCTTCACCACAACCACAGCTTTCCCCCTCCCCTCCTCACCACAACAACTGCCTTCCCCCTCCCCCATCACCACAACCACTGGCTCACGATAGCCTTGTCTTATCTGTCCCCCCCCTCACCACCTCAATCCCAGCCATGCCTCTTCACCCTCCCTCACCCAACCAGCATGCTTCCCTCATCTCACCATCATACTAACCCCAGCCATGCCCCCTTCACCCTCACCTCAACCAGCCATGCTTCACCTTACCCCACCCCTACAACCCCAGCCATGCTTCACCTTACCCTAGCTATGCCTCACCTCAACCCCAGCCATGCTTCACCTCAATCCCAGCCATGTCAAACCCCTAACTTTCCCCACTACTCTCGGATACACCCAAACCTTCCCCACCCCCTGCCGCTCCACTACAAGTCCTCTCCTTCCGTTCTCCCCCTCCCCGCCCTCTCCTCTACCATCTAACTCCATTCTTCCTTCAACTCTCCATCTTCCTCCCATTCAACTTTCCACCTAATCACCCCATAACAGTTTTTCCTTTCATTAATCATTGGACACTTTCTCTTCCAGTTTTTTGTGTTCCTGAAGGTCACTCACTCACTTGTTGTGTCTTCTCTGAGGGAAGGGGGAGGGAGGGGGGAAGGGAAGGGGGTTAAGTGTAACAGTTATGTAACACGCTGAGAGTTATGTATATGAAAGTTCCCAAATATCTTGGCTAGTATCAGCCTGAAGAACCTATGACTGATACCTGTGTGGACAACAACACCTGTGTGTGGACAACAACACCTGTGTGTGGACAACAACACTTGTGTGTGGACAACAACACCTGTGTGTGGACAACAACACCTGGGTGTGGACAACACGTGTGTAGATAACATCTGCGTAAAAAAACACGTCTGTGGACAACATGTGTATGGCAACATCTGTGTAGACAACTACACGTGTGTGGACATCAACACCATTGTGGATATTGTGACCTGAAAGAACAGATGCAGTAAATATTTTATATATTTTTTATTCATATAATTTTAGATTGCTGATGTTTTCATTAACAGCTAAAATGAAAATTTCATGCTTTATATTATTATTTGACATATATTAGCTTTATAAATGCATGTAGGATGTAACAACTCCTGTCATTGTGCTCGTTGTTGGAGAGTTTCTGATTGGCTGCCAACGCTGCTAACCACCTGCCCGATTGTTTTGCAGTTTGCGTCAGGCGTAAGCTGTTACGAGTCACTTGGCATCTAAAACTGAATGGTTATAACTATGACTATAATTTTGAAAGGGGTGGACCGGTAAGCCAGCAGAAGGCCTCGGTCAGATTATCAAAAGCTCCAATGGTGTGTCATCATTTGACTAAGATCTGCGTCAGGAGACACTTGTCCTGTTTCTGACGAACCTTACCTGACCTAACCTAATCTGACGTCTGACTTGCAGGCTTGCCTCTCTCTCTCTCTCTCTCTCTCTCTCTCTCTCTCTCTAGCTGTTGTTCGTGGAATAGAAAGCTATTCTCCTCAGCTCCGTGTCATTTAGACTGTTTTTGAGAGAGCATTTCTCTGCTGGAAAGCCGGGACATACATCTCATAACTCTGTGCAACTCTGTTCACAGAGTATTATTTTGATTTAGTGATATTTGATGTTTTCAGAGTTTGTGTCGTGGAGATTATATCACTGGTCCCGAGTTCAACTGTCTTACGCACTGTCGTCCTAAGAAACTAGAATTGCTGAACTCATTTTCAGTAATATGGGAGTTTTATGCCTTTGGTATAGGATCTGTTGAAGGTTGCAGTTAGAGTCGTTTTTGTCTGGTTATTCCTTGCTTGACGCTGTGCTGTTCTCAGCTGCTTCGAGAATAATTGCTGTTTGGCGAATGAATCGTCATATTGGTCAAGCAAGATGTTTCCTGGAACCGATGGTCTAGAAGTTTGATTATTTACGAACTTGTTGTCAGTCACATTATAAGTCTAAGTCAAGTCAACATCAGCATATACCGAGCAATTACACACACACACACACACACACACACACACACACACACACACACACACACACACACACACACACACACACATCATTACTCTTGCACTTAAGTACATCATAACAACGTACCGGACGGTACTTATTGAGAGTACTACTAAGTACAGTGTCTTATTAAGTGTGAACATAACACCATATGATTATATGTACAGAATAACTTTGGTATATAATTACGTACGTATACCAAATTATACTCCAAGAGTTGTGTAGGAGCTTATCTCCTTAATTATTCAAAGTATATTAATTATAATTATTACCACCTAGACACCTTTGTTATTAAAGATCTCTAACTTTCATTTGGTTGGTTTGTATTCATCCAGATGCAGACCAGAAGCACTATTGAGAAGCCACATAATTTACTGGATAACTAGACTAAAATATTCTCTGGCGAACTGTTACATAACCAGAAACAAGCTAGATACTAGAAGAGGATCAATAAGTTGACCTTCTAGTATTCTCTGGAGATATCTTCACTTAGCAGATGTCGCATTTTGTAACAGTGGACAACAACACCTGTGTGGACAACACGTATGTGGTCAATAACACCTGTGTGTGGATAACAACACCTGTGTGGGACAACACCTGTGTGGACAACACCTTTATGGACAACAACACATGTGTGGACAATAAGACCTGTGTATGGACAACAACACGTGTGTAAGGGGATAAAGACACGTGCGTGTGAAAGGATAAAGACAGGTGTGTGCATGGACAAAGACAGGTGTGTGGGTTGACAAAGACAGGTGTGTGGGTGGACAAAGACAGGTGTGTGGGTGGACAAAGACACGTGTGTGGTCATTAAGACTTGCATCTGATAATAGTTTAGTTGTGTCGCCTGAGCTGCTAGGTTCTTGTGCACCTAACCGTGAGAGTTAGCGCAAAAAAAAGAGGATTACAGAGGTCACAATGTGTCTTTGTCTGACATCAGTGACCATCGTTACATCACTAGAGAGAAGTATTGGTCATTTTCACATTTTTTACAATTATTTCGGGGTCACTAATTCCTGAGGCTTTATATGAACTTCTAGACATCATTTATGTGGCTTATCCTTCCAGACAACATCAAGCTGGCTTACCCTTCCAGATATCAAGGTGGCTTATTCTTCCAGACAACATCAAGCTGGCTTACCCTTCCAGACATCATCAAATTGGCTTACCCTTCCAGACATTATCAAGGTAGCTGGCCCTTCCAGACAACATCAAGCTGGCTTACCCTTCCAGACAACATCAAGGTAACTTACACTTCCAGAAAACATCAAAGTAACTTACATTTCCAGAAATCATCAAGACGGCTTACCCTTCCAGACATCATCAAGGTTACTTCCAGACAACATCAAGTTAGCCAACACTTCAAGACAACATCAATGTAACTTACACTTCCAGACAGCATCAAGGTGGCTTACCCTTCCAGACATCATCAAGGCAACTTCCAGACAACATCAAGTTAGCCTACACTTCCATACAACATCAAGGTAACTTACACTTTCAGAAAACATCAAGGTAGCTTACCCTTACCTGGAGACCTGGAAAAGTTTTCGGGGGTCAACGCCTCCGCGGCCCGGGCTGAGACCCTTCAATATAATATATATATATATATATATATATATATATATATATATATATATATATATATATATATATATATATATGTATGTGTGTGTTTTGTGTGTGTGTGTGTGTGTGTGTGTGTGTGTGTGTGTGTGTGTGTGTGTGTGTGTGTGAATGAATAAAGGTCACCATAGGACTTTCGTGTTGCAATCAAAACATCATCAGAAGCTTGCAATGTTGCAGAAATGAGTAGGAAGTCCTAGGAGATTTGTTCAAGGGAATGAGTTCTACAACTTTGGTCATAGGGCACCTACGCGTGCCAATTGTTCCTACAATCTTGCCCTAGTTACTGTACACCAGTAATAAAAAGTTGATGTTCATCGGATGAGGCGTTCTTGTGTTATGAGCGAAATATAAACGAAATCTGGAGTTAGGAGAGAAGAAAAAATACAGTAGAAAATAATTCTGGCAACCACTTAAAGGTCTTCAGGTATAAATAATAACAATAATAATAATAATAATAATAATAATGTAAAAAAAAAGGACGCTGTTTATTTCTAGTTTTAATTTTTGTTTGTTCATGGAGAATGGCGACGTTGAAACTTGTTAAATGAATTCAAGCATAAATAATTTCATGAATTGTAAAACAATAACTGTAAGAACCGTTAATTCTCACCGGGTCTCCAGGAGACAGATAATGAGTCAAGGTTCTTTATATATTCCAGATATATTGAAGGATCTCAGCCCGGGCCGCGGGGGCGTTGGCCCCCCGAAACCTTTTCCAGGTCTCCAGGTAAGGGTAAGCTACCTTGATGTTGTCTTGAAGTGTTGGCTAACTTGATGTTGTCTGGAAGTTGCCTTGATGATGTCTGGAAGGGTAAGCCTCCTTGATGCTGTCTGGAAGTGTAAGTTACTTTGATGTTTTCTGGAAGTGTAAGTTACTTTGATGTTTTCTGGAAGTGTAAGTTACTTTGATGTTTTCTGGAAGTGTAAGTTACCTTGATGTAACTTACAGGCTTCTGTTTTACACTCGCTTGGTAGGATGGTAGCACCTGGGCGGTGTGTCGTAAGAGCCGACTAAAATGCCGGGAGCAAGAGGCTAATAACCCCTTCTCCTGTATACATTACTAAAGTTGAAAAGATAAACTTTTGTTTTTCTTTTGGGGCACCCTGACTCGGTGGGATACGGCCAGTTTGTTGAAAGAAGAAGAATATATATATATATATATATATATATATATATATATATATATATATATATATATATATATATATATATATATATATATATATATATATATATATATATATATGCCGCATTAGGTCAAACTTGCGATTTTGGCTTAAATAGCAACGCTCACCTTGCCATATAAGACAAGTGAAAATTTGTGTATGCAATAATTTCGCCAAAATCATTCTGAACATAACGAAAAAATATATTTCATTGTGTTTGTTTATTATTAAATTAATGTTAACGTATCTAAAATATATTTAGTTGGGTTAGGCTAAATTAAATTGCGATTGTTGTAATAAGGTTAGGTAGGTTTTCAAAGTTTCTCTTGGTACAAAATTATAAATTCTTACATTAACATAAATGAAAAATATATATCTCTAAACGTATAAGAGAAATTTTTAGAAAGGACTTAATTTTAGATGAGTTCTTGCTAATTGACCAGTTTTACCTAATCGGCACGACATATATATATATATATATATATATATATATATATATATATATATATATATATATATATATATATATATATATATATATATTTAAATGCATATTTTACGTTTTGCTAAACTGAAATTTTATCAGCGCTTTGTACAAAACGTTTTGCATACATTACGGCAGAGGTGGCTGGTGTTAATCAATTTCAGAATACTTTTCTTTGATCGCTCAGCGATTAAAATTATTATTATTTTTTTTTATTATTCAACGTGTTTTCTAGTTTGAGCGGAAACTTAACATGTGTTCTTCTAGATTAGGCTAACCTATATTAATTTTTATTATTTTATATTGACCTATATTAACATATACAGTATTAATCTTTGCATACTTAAAATTATCGGACAATAACGAAATAATAAACTTAGATGATTTACGTGGAGCAGCGCGAGACATTGTCTGTTAACAGTCATTTGGGGCATCACCATAATTATGTTAATGAGGGTGAACGTGTAATAATTATGCACATAAACTGATCGATATCATTTTTATTATCTAATATCCGTTTTTTAAGTACACTAAAACTATCGTGTACTCAAGTCGGGATTAATTTGTTGTATGTTAACGGAATTATTGAAATCTGATATATGGCTAAACACAGAAGATTTAAAAAAATGCATATGTATAAACATTCGAGAAGTAGTGCAAATAAAGAGGGGTGTACAGTGCAACATTCCCTCTCATTCTTGATTCATATTCCTTTCTCAGTACTTGACAGTGAAGAATCCACCCCAGTCAGTGAGACAGATGAGCTCGTTTGTCCCTCACACGCTGGTCCATGTAAAGTTTTACTTTCGAAGCAGCACTCCTGGGATGGTCCTCGACACTTAGCCGAGCTCTGTGTTGATGTTTGGAAACAGACGAGAATCCTGCTTCACATAGGTACTCAGAAACAATATGAGTGTAGTTGTTTCCAGGGTTCACCTTTCCCAGGGCTCAGTCCCAGGTCAGGTCTTCTGGTTGTTGGCCTGATGAACCAGGTTGTTGATATCAGCCGCATGCAGTTCAACGCACGCACTGTCAGAGCCCTGGTGACCAGGTACTGACTTGAGAAACTGACAGAGTTCCCTCTTGAAGATGCCTAAATGTCTGTTGGTAATTCCTCTTATATGCAGGAAGGGAGGGTGTTGAAGAGTCTTGATCCCTCTACACTTATTGAACTCTCTCTGTGTACTTGTGTACTTACCACACTGCAGCTTCATGGGAGGAATCTTCTGCTTGGTTTCTGGTGCCTCTCGCTCTCACAAGGTCTACTTTCCATGTGTTGATTTGCAACCAGTCTGTCCAGTATTTTTGAGGAGTAAATTATTGACTGTTCCAGTCAACACAATTTATATTTCCTTAATCGTTCCCAATAATTTTGGTATTGGTCGGAATTTATAGAAGCAGTGAAAGTTCCCTCTACATTCTTCGGGTCTGTAATTTCGCCGACCGTAAAAGGAGTAGTCAGGCGGGAGCAATATTTCAATGTAGAATACAAGTGCCTTAATAAGCATCATCACTGGCTTGGTATCTCTTGTTCTGAAGGTTCTTGTTATCAAGCCTGTCATTTTCCTTGGAGTCGTGATAGTAACATTATGGTGTTCTATGAATATCTTCCCATATAGTTACCAGTGCGTCTCTGTCAGTAATTTTTTGTTTGATCGACTGACCTGGTTGCTTTTTTTTGTATTCTGTGTCAATTTTTATTTCTTTAACTATTTCCATAGCAGAGAATGTGAAGCTTGTCTTCACTGAACACATTTCTGTTTTGTGAAAAATTTTATTGGCATCTGTTGCTGCTGCTGCATCATCGATCACACACACACACACACAGCTGGGAGAGAGAGGACCCAGTAGCGGTCAGTGAAGAGGCGGGGCCAGAAGCTGAGTATCGACCCCTGAAACCACAATTAGGTGAGTACAATTAGGTGAGTATACACACACACATGAGAGAGAGGGGTCGGTATATTACATTTCTTGGACTGCAAGAAAGCTTTCGACACAGTTCAACACAGATTAGTACAAAAGTTGGAGGATCAGGCAGGTATAACAGGAAAGGCACTGCAGTGGATCAGAGAATACCTGACAGAAAGAATGGTACATGACGAGGTGTCATAGTGGACGCCTGTGACGAGCGGGGTTCCACAGGGATCAGTCCTAGGACCGGTGCTGTCTCTGGTATATGTGAATGACATGACGGAAAGAATAGACTCAGAAGTGTCCCTGTTTGCAGACGATGTGAAGGTAATGAAGAAAATTAAATCGGGTGGAGATGGGGCAGGACTACAAAGGGATCTGGACAGGCTGTACAGGCTGTAAGCCTGGTCCAACAAGTAGCAAAGTCATGAAGACTGGGGAATAGCAGACTGAGTACAATCTAGGGGGCCAAAGACTACAAACCTCACTCAAAGAAAATGATCTTGGGGTGAGTATAACACCGAGCATATCTCCTGAGGTGCACATCACCCAAATAACTGCTGCATCATATGGGCGCCTAGCAAACCTGAGAACAGCGTTTCGACATCTAAGTAAGAAGTCATTCACGACACTGTACACCGTGTACGTCAAGCCCATATTGGAGTATGCAGCACCAGTATGGAATCCACACCTGGTCAAACATGTCAACAAATTAGAGAAGGTTCAAAAGTTTGCAACAAGACTAGACACGGAACTGAGGGGTTTGTCCTGCGAGGAGAGGTTAATTGAACTCAGCCTGACAACACTGGAGAACATGAGGGATAGGGGGTACATAATAATAATATAAAATACTGAGAGGAATTGACAATGTGGATAGGGACAGAATGTTGCAGAGATGGGACACAGCATCAAGGGATCACAATTAGAAGCTGAAGACTCAGATGAATCACTGAGATGTTAGGAGGTATTTCTTTAGTTACAGAGTTGTCAGGAAGTGGAATAGTCTGGGGAGTGATATAGTAGAGGCAGGATCCATACACTGCTTTAAGAATAGGTATGGTAAAGCTCATGGAGCAAGGAGAGAGTGACCTAATAACGACTAGTGAAGAGGAGGGGGGAGGAGCTATGAATCGACCCGTGCAACTACAATTAGGTTAGTACGCACACACACGCACACACACACACGACCAGTGAAGAGGCGGGGCCAGGAGCTGTGATTCGACCCCTGCAACCATAGCTAGGTGAGTACACACACACACAGGCTTTGATATAGCAGATAGGGGAAGATTTTTTGAAGCGAGAGACACAGGGTCGAGAGGTTAGAGATGGAAGCTCAAGAGACAGATGAGCCACAAGGATGTTAGGAAATATTTTTTTTCAGTCTCGGGGTTGGTATATGGAGAGATCGTAGACGCAAACTCAATACACAGTTTCAAGAGTAGGTATGGTAGAGTCCACGAGGCCAAGAACCAATAATGCCAGCTATTGTAGTCTAAGAGGCGGGGCCAAGAGCTAAGACTCGACCTGCAAACACCACTCGGTGAACACACATTAACACACTGTAATGTCGTCTGTGAAATGTGTCACATAATTATGAATTGTATTTTTCTCTATGTTAGATATGAGAAAGAGAACTGTGGAGAGTGAAGAGGGAAAGAAGTGCATGGTAAGTAGGGAAGTGGAGAGCTACGAGAGAAGAGAAGAGAAGGGTGGAGTGGGAAGGGAGAGTGGGAAGGGAGAGTGGGAAGGGAGAGTGGGAAGGGTGGAGTGGGAAGGGAGAGTGGTTCCACAGTGTGTTAACGCACTGGCCAGTGAGTTTTAGGACTCACTGCCATGGGTTTTATGTCCCACCCGTTCCCTGATTTGTTTACAATCGTGTTGTTACGATTTCGTGAGTCTCTGTGTCAGAAGTGATCAAGGTCTCAGGACCGAAATGTTTTCTAATAAATATGTCCCAGTGTTTGCTTAAACGTCTTTTCAAGAAACGTCAACAGACGTCTCAATACTTCTCCCGTGTGTAGTTGGTAGAGACTGTTCCAGGAGTTACGATCAACTTAACTATCAGTCATTACTGTTGTGGCAATTAATTTTTTTTTTTTAAGATACTTAGCTCGTTGCTTGGATGGTAGCGTCATCAGCTCACACACACTGAGAGTCCGGGATCGTTCCCCGTCACGGGTGGAAATGTTGGGCTGTTTACTTACACCTGCTGTCTCTGTTCACCTAGCAGTAAGTAGGTACCTGGGTGTTAGTCGACTGTTGAGGGTCGCATCCCGGGGGACAAGATTGACCTAAATTGTCAGAGTATGTCAGTGATGTCAGCTAAATCTGTAATAGTTGTATTATATCGCTGTAGAAATACAGATTATTCTTATTCTTATAATAATTGGAAAAAATATGAATCACGATTAAAACTTGTGTAAAGTGTAATGCTGAGTTTAAGATATAATATTATTGAAAATATTTTAATATAAACTCTGAGCAAATCTGAAGTAAAAACAATGTTTTTTTTTAATACGCCACTCTTGTAAATAATGTATGTATCCCAAAAGTACTCATTCAAACCATTTTGTATGTAGTCCTAAAACCTTTGTGTATCCATATGATCTAATGGAACCCTGCACACCATGGTTATATGGTACACAGTAAGTTCTGTTGGAACCCGGCACACCATGGTTATATGGTACACAATATGCACATCCTTCCACGAGGGTAATGATTTACACAGTAAAACAACAGTGAGATTTATAATCATAAACTGATAGCTAACTGGGAGAACCTGTGGTTCTGGCTGCTAACTGGGAGAACCTGTGGTTCTGGCTGCTAACTGGGAGAACCTGTGGTTCTGGCTGCTAACTGGGAGAACCTGTGGTTCTGGCTGCTAACTGGAAGAACCTGTGGTTCTGGCTGCTAACTGGGAGAACCTGTGGTTCTGGCTGCTAATTGGTTTTGATATCTGTACGACGGGTGATTTTTTTCACTACAGAAAATTCTCTTCACTGTTTATCACTATGACAACAGCTGGAAATTAATGAGCCACGCTTCTGAGAAACAAACACACAAATAAGGAGGAACAACAGGATTTGTTGAGAATGATATTGAAGATAATGCAGTGTTGCCTGGCAGCGGATCCCTCACAAACACTCACGTTTTCTCTCTCCTTGACTTGTACGTGTCACCACTTTTAATATAAAAGGTAGAGACTGTGGAGTAAATGATTCTTGCAGTGGATGTTTTTTTTTAGTTATTAATGACAGTGGTCATTGCATTGACGTCTACTCCACCTTGTTGGAGTTAAGGTTGTGTTGTGGTTCTAGGTAGATATTGAAATAATGATATACAGTACTGAGAGTAGATGAGTAAGACACAGTCGGCTTCTTCAGTCGAATTCAGAGGTGACTACACATAGAAGTAGTGAAGAGGTGAAGATGATGTGGATCAGTCCATCAGGCTTGAAGAAGTAGTTTTGAGGTGATGAGTCCCTGAGCTTGGTGAAATGTTGAGCTCTATGTAGCTGGACACTCCCAGACACACAGTGTTGAGACTCTATGAACACTCCCAGACACACAGTGTTGAGCTCTATGTAGCTGGACATTCCTAGACACACAGTGTTGAGACTCTATGTAGCTGGACACTACCAGACACACAGTGTTGAGACTCTATGGACACTCCCAGACACACAGTGTTGAGCTCTATGTAGCTGGACATTCCTAGACACACAGTGTTGAGACTCTATGTAGCTGGACACTCCCAGACACACAGTGTTGAGACTCTATGGACACTCCCAGACACACAGTGTTGAGCTCTATGTAGCTGGACATTCCTAGACACACAGTGTTGAGACTCTATGTAGCTGGACATTACCAGACACACAGTGTTGAGCTCTATGTAGCTGAACACTACCAGACACACAGTGTTGAGCTCTATGTAGCTGGACACTCCCAGACACACAGTGTTGAGCTCTATGTAGCTGAACACTCCCAGACACACAGTGTTGAGCTCTATGTAGCTGGACATTCCTAGACACACAGTGTTGAGACTCTATGTAGCTGGACACTACCAGACACACAGTGTTGAGCTCTATGTAGCTGGACACTCCCAGACACACAGTGTTGAGCTCTATGTAGCTGTACACTTCCAGACACACAGTGTTGAGCTCTATGTAGCTGGACACTCCCAGACACACAGTGTTGATACTCTATGGACACTCCCAGACACACAGTGTTGAGCTCTATGTAGCTGGACATTCCTAGACACACAGTGTTGAGACTCTATGGACATTCCCAGACACACAATGTTGAGACTCTATGGACACTCCCAGACACACAGTGTTGAGACTCTATGGACACTCCCAGACACAGTGTTGAAACTCTATGGACACTCCCAGACACACAGTGTTGAGACTCTATGGACACTCCCAGACACACAGTGTTGACACTATGGACACTCTCAGACACAGTGTTGACACTCTATGGACACTCCCAGACACACAGTGTTGACACTATGGACACTCCCAGACACACAGTGTTGAGACTCTATGGACACTCCCAGACACACAGTGTTGAGCTCTATGTAGCTGGACATTCCTAGACACACAGTGTTGAGACTCTATGTAGCTGGACATTACCAGACACACAGTGTTGAGCTCTATGTAGCTGAACACTACCAGACACACAGTGTTGAGCTCTATGTAGCTGGACACTCCCAGACACACAGTGTTGAGCTCTATGTAGCTGAACACTCCCAGACACACAGTGTTGAGCTCTATGTAGCTGGACATTCCTAGACACACAGTGTTGAGACTCTATGTAGCTGGACACTACCAGACACACAGTGTTGAGCTCTATGTAGCTGGACACTCCCAGACACACAGTGTTGAGCTCTATGTAGCTGTACACTTCCAGACACACAGTGTTGAGCTCTATGTAGCTGGACACTCCCAGACACACAGTGTTGATACTCTATGGACACTCCCAGACACACAGTGTTGAGCTCTATGTAGCTGGACATTCCTAGACACACAGTGTTGAGACTCTATGGACATTCCCAGACACACAATGTTGAGACTCTATGGACACTCCCAGACACACAGTGTTGAGACTCTATGGACACTCCCAGACACAGTGTTGAAACTCTATGGACACTCCCAGACACACAGTGTTGAGACTCTATGGACACTCCCAGACACACAGTGTTGACACTATGGACACTCTCAGACACAGTGTTGACACTCTATGGACACTCCCAGACACACAGTGTTGACACTATGGACACTCCCAGACACACAGTGTTGAGACTCTATGGACACTCCCAGACACACAGTGTTGAGACTCTATGGACACTCCCAGACACACAGTGTTGACACTCTATGGACACTCCCAGACACACAGTGTTGAGACTCTATGGACACTCCCAGACACACAGTGTTGACACTCTATGGACACTCCCAGACACACAGTGTTGACACTCTATGGACACTCCCAGACACACAGTGTTGACACTCTATGGACACTCCCAGACACACAGTGTTGAGACTCTATGGACACTCCCAGACACACAGTGTTGACACTCTATGGACACTCCCAGACACACAGTGTTGAGACTCTATGGACACTCCCAGACACACAGTGTTGACACTCTATGGACACTCCCAGACACACAGTGTTGACACTCTATGGACACTCCCAGACACACAGTGTTGACACTCTATGGACACTCCCAGACACACAGTGTTGACACTCTATCGACACTCCCAGACACACAGTGTTGACACTCTATGGACACTCCCAGACACACAGTGTTGACACTCTATGGACACTCCCAGACACACAGTGTTGAGACTCTATCGACACTCCCAGACACACAGTGTTGACACACTATCGACACTCCCAGACACACAGTGTTGACACTCTATGGACACTCCCAGACACACAGTGTTGACACTCTATCGACACTCCCAGACACACAGTGTTGACACTCTATGGACACTCCCAGACACACAGTGTTGAGACTCTATGGACACTCCCAGACACACAGTGTTGACACTCTATGGACACTCCCAGACACACAGTGTTGACACTCTATGGACATTCCCAGACACACAGTGTTGACAGTCTATGGACACTCCCAGACACACAGTGTTGAGACTCTATGGACACTCCCAGACACACAGTGTTGACACTCTATGGACACTCCCAGACACACAGTGTTGACACTCTATGGACATTCCCAGACACAGTGTTGACACACAGTGTTGACACACAGTGTTGACACACAGTGTTGACACACAGTGTTGACACACAGTGTTGACACACAGTGTTGACACACAGTGTTGACACACAGTGTTGACACACAGTGTTGACACTCTATCGACACTCCCAGACACAGTGTTGACACTACACTTGCACTAACCCACAAGTCTTCCCGCAGCTGTTATGACACACATTACTTATTCAGTAACTTTTTTATAATAAATATGGTTATCCAAGCCACTTATTACAGTTATTGTTACTACTCTCAATAGCTTTTTTTTTTGGCTTGAATCTATATACCAACATTTCTTCCTAAGCATAGAAAATATATATAAAATAAAATTGAGAAATTTAAAAAAATATTTTTTTCAAGAATAATGATTTTGTTTTTTTAAACCTAAGGAATTATTATTAATAATATTAATACAAGTGTAATTGTTCACAATAATTAAACTGACGTTTATATTAATAAAGAAATAATAACATAAGTCATCTGATTTATAGTATATGGAGAGAGAGAGAGAGAGCGAGAGAGAGAGAGAGCGCTATCACTTAATCAGGTTTACCATGAAGATAAATGGTATAAAGTACCGACACAATGTAAAATTAGACAGAAATGCAGTACATTGCGATCCTTTATTAACTACGTTAGATTTGAGAGGGACGTGCCGGGGATGGGCCAGTAGGTTGGTTGCTGTGTAGGATAACCATGAAGATGCACCCTGGAGAGGGGTTCACCTGTGTCGTAAAAGCCGTTGTTCTCTGGTTGAAATTAGTGGTTGTACAGATGAGTGTCGCAGAATCTTGGAATCATTAATTATCTGTTTATCCAATACAGTGGACCCCCGGATTTCGTACTGCTCATAACTCGAACAATTATGTAAGTGTATTTTTGTAAGTGCTTTTGTGAGTGTATTTTTGGGGGTCTAAACGGACTAATCTAATTTACATTATTCCTTATGGGAACAAATTCGTTCGGTAACGGCACTCGAACAGCATTCTGTACGAATTATTGACGAAATCCGGGGGTCCACTGTAATTTTAACTAGAAAAAACGGCTTTTACAACACAGCTGAACCCCTTTATAACAACCAAATTAACTGCCCATCCTGGGCAGGTCAGTCTCAACTCCAGCATTCTCAACATTGTAAATATTAAAACGGCATAACATACCTACAGGTTGCTAGGTAAGACATTGTTCCAGACTATGGAACAATACTATTCTCCAGGCTGAGGGACTAAAACCTCAGTGATGGACTGAATACATCGTCTTCGACTGAAAAAGCCTACTATGTAGGCGAAACGTTTCGAAATAAAGATACCTAACTGTTGCATATATCTTACCTAACTCTCCACCTGACACTTCACGTCACTATGTTCCCTACATATACTCATGTACTCTCTGCCATGATACATGTTTGTTACATGATGAAGTCCATTGTATGGGCGAAACGTAGTCAATGAAGCATTGCATTATACCGCACTTGTGTTTATTTTTTTCAGCTTTGCCATTATACTACAAACATCTTGAGAAGAAAATCAATATCTTATTCTTCCTTCGTAGCTCTAGATTATATCACTTTACTATTATGATTCTCGTATTCAAGAATATTACTGAAAGATATGACTTACTTGATTATGGGGTGACAACTCTCACACTGGGTTATGAGGTGACCACTCTCACACTGGGTTTATGAGGTGACCACTCTCACACTGGGTTATGAGGTGACCACTCTCACACTGGGTTATGAGGTGACCACTCTCACACGGGGTTATGAGGTGACCACTCTCACACGGGGTTATGAGGTGACCACTCTCACACTGGGTTTATGAGGTGACCACTCTCACACGGGGTTTATGAGGTGGCCACTCTCACACGGGGTTTATGAGGTGACCACTCTCACACGGGGTTTATGAGGTGACCACTTTCACACTGGGTTATGAGGTGACCACTCTCACACTGGGTTATGAGTTGACCACTCTCACACTGGGTTATGATGTGACCACTCTCACACTGGGTTATGAGGTGACAACTCTCACACGGGGTTTATGAGGTGACCACTCTCACACTGGGTCATGAAGTGATCACTCTCACACTGGGTTATGATGTGACCACTCTCACACTGGGTTATGAGGTGACCACACTCGCACGGGGTTTATGAGGTGACCACTCTCACACTGGGTCATGAGGTGACCACTCTCACACTGGGTTATGAGGTGACCACTCTCACACTGGGTTATGAGGTAACCACTCTCACACGGGGTTTATGAGGTGACCACTCTTACACTGGGTTATGAGGTGACCACTCTCACACTGGGTTATGAGGTGACCACTCTCACACTAGGTTATGAGGTGACCACTCTCACACGGGGTTTATGAGGTGACCACTCTCACACTGGGTTATGAGGTGACCACTCTCACACTGGGTTATGAGGTGACCACTCTCACACTGGTTATGAGGTAACCACTCTCACACTGGGTTATGAGGTAACCACTCTCACACGGGGTTTATGAGGTGACCACTCTTACACGGTTTATGAAGTGACCACTCTCATACGGGGTTTATGAAGTGACCACTCTTACACGGGGTTTATGAAGTGACCACTCTCACTCTGGGTTATGAGGTGACCACTCTCACACTGGGTTATGAGGTGACCACTCACACTGGGTTATGAGGTGACCACTCTCACACGGGGTTTATGAGGTGACCACTCTCACAGTGGGTTATGAGGTGACCACTCTCACACTGGGTTATGAGGTGACCACTCTCACACTGGGTTATGAGATGACAGCTCTCACACGGAGTTTATGAGGTGACCACTCTCACACGGGGTTTATGAGGTGACCACTCTCACAGTGGGTTATGAGGTGACCACTCTCACACGGAGTTTATGAGGTGACCATTCTCACACTGGATTTATGAGGTGACCACTCTCACATGGGGTTTATGAGTTGCCCACTCTCACACGGGGTTTATGAGGTGACCACTCTCACACGGGGCCAGGAGCTGTGACTCGACCCCTGCAACCACAACTAGGTGAGTACGGGGTTTATGAGTGACAGCTCTTACACTGGGTTTATAAATGACCGCTCTCACACGGGGTTTATGAGTGACAGCTCTCACACGGGGTTTATGAGTGACAGCTCTCACACGGGGTTTATGAGTGACAGCTCTCACACGGGGTTTATGAGTGACAGCTCTCACACGGGGGTTTATGAATGACAGCTCTCTCACGGGGTTTATGAGTGACAGCTCTCTCACGGGGTTTATGAGTGACAGCTCTCACGGGGTTTATGAGTGACAGCTCTCACACGGGGTTTATGAGTGCCCACTCTCACACGGGGGTTCGAGTGACCACTCTCACACGGGGGTTTATGAGTGACAGCTCTCACACGGGGGTTTATGAGTGACAGCTCTCACACGGGGGTTTATGAGTGACAGCTCTCACACGGGGATTTATGAGTGACCACTCTCACAAGGGGATTTATAAGTGACAGCTCTAACTTCATAAGGCTCTCAACAGGCGCTGTGTCTACTTCCGAGTGTCGCTGACGGAAGAGATATTGAGCAGCTCTCAAGTGAACATAACTGATAACTAACTGGAAACAACTGTTCTGCAGACTCCACAATATTTTTCCCCTCAATGTCAACATGCCAGCCACCGTGTCATGTTAAACGCATTATCTCTGAGCAAGCACTGACTGTGACTGCTCCCGTCCACAGGATGAATATGGGGTGCACAATAAACTAGCCACTACAGTGCACACGGTGGCTATTATGTGCACAATAAACTTTCATTTTCGACGCCATAATCTAATTCTATAAATGCCTCAACATTTCCTGTAGCATTTATTATTTCCCGCGATGCTATTTTGTTTGCTTGGACTGATGCAAGTCCTTTACTAATTTCAAAAGTAGGTTAAACTAATCTAACTGATGTTATTTCAGTGTTGGCTTCATGATAAACATTTATAATTAGTTCAAGTGCATTCTAAACACATATAATAAGCTTATTCCTTTGTTATTAAAGCGCTCCTAACTAACTTACTTATTCAGAACCAAGCTAATTCCTAAAATAGGTTTAATGTACTAGGTGTATACTAGGCGATGGTGCAAATTAGAAAGAAAAACTGGGAACATCTGGCTCTCTCTTTCTCACAAAATTTCACAGACCTGCATGCTAATTACAGTTCTATAAACCTCACTTCCTAAAAGTAACATCATTTACTGACTTGTTCTACACTCACAGTCTCTCTGCCGCCCATATTGTGTACACAGTATGGGCGGCAGAGAACCTTTAAAAAATTGCCTTTAATTCCGTTTATCGTTAAGAAATTCATCTAATTTTTTTTTTATCTTGGGACTGTGGTCGTTAAACGTTATACCTGGTTAATATTACCGCCGATCCTTCCAAGACTAGACTCATCCTGCCAAGACTAGACCCATCCTGCCAAGACTAGACCCATCCTACCTAGACTAGACCCATCCTGCCAAGACTAGACTCATCCTGCCAAGACTAGACCGATCCTGCCAATACTATACCCATCCTGCCAAGACTAGACCCATCCTGCCAAGACTAGACCCATCCTGCCAACACGAGACCCATCATGTCAAAACTAGACCCATCCTGCCAAGACTAGACCCAACCTGCCAAGACTAGACCCATCCTGCCAAGACTACACCCATCCTGCCAAGACTAGACCCATCCTGTCAAGACTAGACCCATCCTGTCAAAACTAGACCCAATCTGCCAAGACTAGACCCATCCTGCCAAGACTAGACCCATCCTGCCAACACGAGACCCATCATGTCAAAACTAGACCCATCCTGCCAAGACTAGACCCAACCTGCCAAGACTAGACCCATCCTGCCAAGACTACACCCATCCTGCCAAGACTAGACCCATCCTGTCAAGACTAGACCCATCCTGTCAAAACTAGACCCAATCTGCCAAGACTAGACCCATCCTGCCAAGACTAAATCTATACTGCCAAGATAAGACCCATCCTGTTAAGATTAGACCCATCCTGCCAAGATTAGACCGATCCTGCCAATACTATACCCATCCTGCCAAGACTAGACCCATCCTGCCAAGACTAGACCCATCCTGCCAACACAAGACCCATCCTGTCAAAACTAGACCCATCCTGCCAAGACTAGACCCATCCTGCCAAGAATAGACTCATCCTGCCAAGACTAGACCGATTCTGCCAAGACTAGACCGATCCTACCTAGACTAGATCCATCCTGCCAACACCAGACCCAATCTGCCAAGATTAGACCCATCCTGCCAATACTAAATCTATACTGCCAAGATAAGACCCATCCTGTCAAGACTAGACCCATCCTGGCAAGACTAGACCCATCCTGCCAAGACTAGACACATCTATCAATACTAGGCTCATCCTGTCAAGACTAGGCTCATCCTGTCAAGACTAGGCTCATCCTGTCAAGACTAGGCTCATCCTGTCAAGACTAGGCTCATCCTGTCAAGACTAGGCTCATCCTGTCAAGACTAGACACATCTATCAATACTAGGCTCATCCTGCCAAGACTAGGCTCATCCTGTCAAGACTAGGCTCATTCCTGCAAGACTTGGTTCATCCTGCAAGACTAGCTCATCCTGCCAAGACTTGGTTCATCCTGTCAAGACTAGGCTCATCCTGCCAAGACTTGGTTCATCCTGTCAAGACTAGGCTCATCCTGCCAAGACTTGGTTCATCCTGTCAAGACTTGGTTCATCCTGTCAAGACTAGGCTCATCCTGCCAAGACTAGGCTCATCCTGAAGACTGCATCCTGCAAGACTAGGCTCATCCTGCCAAGACTTGGTTCATCCTGTCAAGACTAGGCTCATCCTGTCAAGACTAGGCTCATCCTGCAAACTAGAGCCATCCTGTCAAGACTAGCTCATCCTGCAAGACTAGCTCATCCTGTCCAAGACTAGAGCTCATCCTGCAAGACTAGGCTCATCCTGTCAAGACTAGGCTCATCCTGTCAAGACTAGGCTCATCCTGCCAAGACTGATCATCCTGAAACTAGACCATCTCAACTAGGCTCATCCTGCCAAGACTAGCTCATCCTGCAAGACTAGGCTCATCCTGCAAGACTAGCCATCCTGCAAGACTTGTCATCCTGCCAAGACTGACCATCCTGCAAGACTAGGCTCATCCTGCAAACTAGCTCATCCTGCAAGACTGTCATCCTGTCAAGACTAGGCCATCCTGCAAGACTGCCATCCTGTCAACTAGCTCATCTGCCAAGACTAGGCTCATCCTGTCAAGACTAGGCTCATCCTGCAAGACAGCTCATCCTGTCAAGACTAGGTCATCCTGCAAGACTAGGCTCATCCTGTCAAGACTAGCCATTGTAACTAGCTATCCTGTCAAGACTAGGCTCATCCTGCAAGACTGCTCATCCTGCAAGACTAGCATCCTGTCAAACTAGCTCATCCTGCAAGACTAGGCCATCCTGCAAGACTAGGCTCATCCTGTCAGACTAGGCTCATCCTGCCAAGACTGGCATCCTGTCAAGACTAGGCTCATCCTTCAAGACTACTCATCCTGCAAGACTAGGCTCATCCTGTCAAGACTGGCTCATCCTGTCAAGACTAGGCTCATCCTGTCAAACTAGGTCATCCTCAAGACTAGGCTCATCCTGTCAAACTAGGCTCATCCTGTCAAGACTAGGCTCATCCTGCCAAGCTGGTCATCCTGTCAAGACTAGGCTCATCCTGCAAGACTGGTCATCCTGTCAAGACTGTCATCCTGTCAAGACTAGGCTCATCTGCAAGACTAGTCATCCTGTCAAGACTAGGCCATCTGTCAAGACTAGGCTCATCCTGCAAGACTAGGCTCATCCTGTCAAGACTAGGTCATCCTGCAAGACTAGGCTCATCCTGCAAGACTTGTTCATCCTGTCAAGACTAGGCTCATCCTGCAAGACTTGGTTCATCCTGTCAAGACTAGGCTCATCCTGCCAAGACTTGGTCATCCTGTCAAGACTAGGTCATCCTGTCAAGCTAGGCTCATCCTGTCAAGACTAGGCTCATCCTGTCAAGACTAGGCTCATCCTGTCAAGACTAGGCTCATCCTGTCAAGACTAGGCTCATCCTGTCAAGACTAGGCTCATCCTGTCAAGACTAGGCTCATCCTGTCAAGACTAGGCCATCTTCAAACTAGGCTCATCCTGCAAGACTAGGCTCATCCTGTCAAGACTAGGCTCATCCTGTCAAGACTAGGCTCATCCTGTCAAGACTAGGCTCATCCTGTCAAGACTAGGCTCATCCTGCCAAGACTTGATTCATCCTGTCAAGACTAGACACATCTATCAATACTAGGCTCATCCTGCCAAGACTAGGCTCATCCTGTCAAGACTAGGCTCATCCTGCCAAGACTAGGCTCATCCTGCCAAGACTTGGTTCATCCTGTCAAGACTAGGCTCATCCTGCCAAGACTAGGCTCATCCTGTCAAGACTAGGCTCATCCTGCCAAGACTTGGTTCATCCTGTCAAGACTAGGCTAATCCTGTCAAGACTAGGCTCATCCTGTCAACACTAGGTTCATCCTGTCAAGACTAGGCTCATCCTGTCAAGACTAGGCTCATCCTGTCAAGACTAGGCTCATCCTGTCAAGACTAGGCTCATCCTGTCAAGACTAGGCTCATCCTGTCAAGACTAGGCTCATCCTGTCAAGACTAGGCTCATCCTGTCAAGACTAGGCTCATCCTGTCAACACTAGGCTCATCCTGTCAACACTAGGCTCATCCTGTCAACACTAGGCTCATCCTGTCAACACTAGGCTCATCCTGTCAAGACTAGGCTCATCCTGTCAAGACTAGGTTCATCCTGTCAAGACTAGGCTCATCCTGTCAAGACTAGGCTCATCCTGTCAACACTAGGCTCATCCTGTCAAGACTAGGCTCATCCTGTCAACACTAGGCTCATCCTGTCAAGACTAGGCTCATCCTGTCAAGACTAGGTTCATCTTGTCAACACTAAGCTCATCCTGTCTACACTAGGCTCATCCTGCCAAGATTTGGTTCATCCTGTCAAGACTAGGCTCATCCTGTCAACACTAGGCTCATCCTGCCAACACTAGGTTCATCCTGTCAACACTAGGCTCATCTGTCAAGACTAGACCCATCCTGTCAAGACTAGGCTCATCCTGCTATAACTATACCAATGCTGTTTCAACTACACCCATTAGTTCAATGGGTTTCAAGCCAATCGACTACACGAGGAACACCTCGTAACCCCGTACACCACTAATAAAGAATTCTTTAATGCATTAAAAGATCACACATATAACCCACACCTACGAGAATGAAACTTATGACGACGTTTCGCTCCGTCCTGGACCATTAAGTAGCCACAGACAAGTAAATGGTCCAAATTAGACCGAAACGTCGTCACATGTTATTTGTGTATTTTTCAAGTCACGGTATTGTACCCTTTTATTCTTCCTTAATCTTTATATGTACATACATCTCTACTATATATATATATATATATATATATATATATATATATATATATATATATATATATATATATATATATATATATGCAAAAAGATCACAGTAATCAGGTGATATCAAAATATGCAAGACAACCACTATGAAAAATAGAGGAATTCCAAGCGCTTTCGTGACTACTCACATTATCAAGGAACTATGTTCCTTGATAATGTGATAGTCACAAGCTTGAATTCTCTATTTTTCATAGTGTCTTATATATATATATATATATATATATATATATATATATATATATATATATATATATATATAACTTGCTGGGATATAAACTTTTATACATAATTTGTATTTGTATAGCTAGAAAGAAATAAGTTTTTTTCTATTTAAGCTTTCTGAACAAGATTGTGATATACATCTCACCCTATGTATAGCTATATATAATTAATTTATATCGTAAAGATTAAGATAAATAAGCTTTGTTCGATTAATGTAAGCTTTCCGAGCAAGATGTTGACGGGAAAGTAAGCTGAGGTCAGAATTATTGTGAATTAAATAGCGTTAATAAGAAGTAGAAAATCTAGAGAATTATGAAAACTCATTAGTTAGGGACAAGTTGTGCATCAGGGCAGCGAAAATGAGAATGTTTTTGGGTTATTCAACACGTTGGTGGTTCCGCACGAACAATACACACAAACACTACATACAAAGGAATACACACGCAGTTTATACAAGCAACACACAAACACTCACGAAATATAGAAGTTACGTACTCAAACAAGACACAACACACACACACACACAAACACGCAAACAACACACATACTCGATCAACACATACAAGCAATAAACACAAGTAACTAATGAGAATAAAAACAGGTGAGGATGAGGAAAGGTTACTAATGAACTTGGAGAAGCTGCTGGACCGGTCTAACAAGTGGTTATTGGAACTCAACCTCGGCAAATGCAGGGCTGTGAAAACTGAGGAAGTGCAAAGAAGACCAGAAACGAGGTATAGGCTCAAGGAAGAAAGGTGAGGGAGAAGGACCTCGGGGTGTGCATTGTATCGAGCATATCGCCTGAGGCACACATGAACCGAATACCTCTGCATCATACATACGCAGCTACAGCGTGCAAATCCAGAGTTCAGGAGTATGACCTATGAGAAAAGACTTATGGAGCTAAATCTGATGACATTAGATGAGGATCAAAGGACAGCCATGTGACCGATTTGGGTATGTTGAAGAGTCGCCCTCCAGTGATTCCATTCACAAATTCGCTAGTAAAGCACTGGCTAGTGAGCCCATGGTCATGCCAAATCTTTGTAACATGAACTGCCGTAAGAAAAACAACTAAAGCTCATACAAGGTTTGGTTAATTTAAAAATATCTTGGTAAGGTAGAGGCAGGTTCATGTGTGGCCTCAGCTCGTGGAGTAATAATTCAGTGGCTTGGTGAAGAGGAACGCCACGTCTTGGATAGCTAATAATTTGAGCTGCTAATTGAACCACTCAGTTTAGATATGTGTTTTGCCAAAACACCTGCCAGGACTTGAGACACACTGCATATGCCTGATATTATGTGTCTTGGGTAATCTAACCAAGCTAGCTGGTTTGAAGTTAAGGGGAATGAGCTGGCACAGCTTTTTACTTTTTTCTCTCAATGTCAGAATTTTACTGGTGTTGGAGAGAAAAAGTTTGCTTTTCTCTACCTCCCCTTGGGTAACTTTTCACAGGACACCACATGTGAACACAAGCATCTTGGATTCATATGTGGAGGAGTCCATGATGACCCCACCTCTTTTGTCTGTCGCGTTGACCCTGATGCTATGTAACGTTCTGGGAGTGATGGTTTAGTGTGTTTTGAAATTGAGATAAGTAAGATAACCTGGATAAAAATCTTCCACGGGAGGTTTGTTTGTAATCGTGTCATTACGATTTCATGAGTCTAGATAAAACCTTTCTGGTATTCGGAGTCAATATACCTGTAGTTACGGGTGATCATGTGACTTTCTATATTTGTAAATACGTGTAGCAAAATTGAGACCTCCTGTAGACTGAGGGGCTTCTGTTTGATGTCTAATTTACGTTTCTGTAGTTGTTTGATATAGCTACTGCGAATCTGATGAATTTCGAGCTGTAGTCTCATTGTACGTGTGACGTAGAAGGCGTCATTGTAGTCGGCAGTTAAGGTTGAAGCACACTCTTCTAGATAGTTGCATAGAGATGACTAGAATGGATGTTGAGAATGCATAAACTGTGTGGGAGTGCACCTGCAGGGTACGGTGTGGGAGTGCACCTGCAGGGTACGGTGTGGGAGTGCACCTGCAGGGTACGGTGTGGGAGTGCACCTGCAGGGTACCGCAAGATGGTGACAAATAGCGCAAAACCAACAAGCGGTGAAAAAGACTATTGCGTAGAGGAATTTTATTGAGATGTTTCGCCCGTGGACAGAATTTTTTCAGTTAATGAGCAAGGATGCTCAACAAATTTATGCAAGGATAGTCAGGTGATTAGCCGGGTCAGTGAGGTAACTGTGCCAGTGATGTTATGAGGTAACTGTGCCAGTGATGTTATGAGGTAACTGTGCCAGTGATGTTAAGAGGTAACTGTGCCAGTGATGTTATGAGGTAACTGTGCCAGTGATGTTATGAGGTAACTGTGCCAGTGATGTTATGAGGTAACTGTGCCAGTGATGTTATGAGGTAACTGTGCCAGTGATGTTATGAGGTAACTGTGCCAGTGATGTTATGAGGTAACTGTGCCAGTGATGTTATGAGGTAACTGTGCCAGTGATGTTATGATGTAACTGTGCCAGTGATGTTATGAGGTAACTGTTCCAGTGATGTTATGATGTAACTGTGCCAGTGATGTTATGAGGTAACTGTTCCAGTGATGTTATGATGTAACTGTGCAGCTGAACTGTGAAATAAGGTCACAGCAGAGGCTCAACTGTCCTACCGATGACATGTTTATGTCTTCAGTCGGTGTTTGTACCTAGACGAGAAGACAATTGTGGATTTTTACCCCTGGACTTGATCTATAAACCATCATCCATGTTGTGTTCTTTACGGTTTAATTAAAGCTTGCTAGAAGGTCACCAGGTTAGGTAAGGTTCGTCAGGAAACAGGACAAGTGTTTCCTGACGCGGGTCTTAGTCAGATGATGACTCCCCCTCCCTCCTGGGTTGCAGATTACTGTACTCATTTATGGTATGTTGAAAATCGAATATAATAGCGACAAGTTGAAGAGTAAGACACATGTGCAACAGTTGGGTGTCTTTATTGTAGATTGAAATGTTTCAGACCATTGTACTCAACACTACTCCAGGCTGAGGGACTGACCACCTCAAAGGTTGATGGACTGATTAAATCGTTTTCACTTCGCTACCTTGCCTTCTGCCTCTGTATTTGACAGAAGAAACCTACTGTGTAGGCGGAGTGCTTCACTCAACAATGTGTCTCACTCTTCAGCTCACGTAATCTATGGCAGAATGTAAGGAAACAAATCTGTACACCAACACTATATTCACAGTCATGCTAACTGCATGACTCTTGTGGAGCTTCGTCGGTGCTGGAGCTCTCAGGAACATGCAGTACAAGTACACACAGATGTTACAGGCAGGATCCATATACTTGGTATGATAAAACTCATGGAGCAGGGAGAGAGTGGACCTAGTAGGTACCAGTGAAGAGGCGGGACCAGGAGCTATGAATCGACCCCTGCAACCACAATTAGGCGAGTACACATACACACACACACACACACAATACACACGATACACACACAATACACACGATACACACACAATACACACGATACACACACGATATACACGATACACACACAATACACACGATACACACACAATACACACGATACACACACAATACACACGATACACACACAATACACACGATACACACACAATATACACGATACACACACAATACACACGATACACACACAATACACACGATACACACACAATACACACGAAACACACACAATACACACGATACACACAATACACACACAATACACACGATACACACACAATACACACGATACACACACAATACACACGATACACACACAATACACACGATACACACAATACACACGATACACTTCAACAATACACCACTCTTTACTTCCCGTTAGCTGCCTCAGGAACTTCCAACTACTGTTTTCAAGGATGCTAAATTATATGTGTCGTCAGGATTTCCTGCTTAAGTTCCAGCAATATTTCCGTCATTCAGTACACTGACGTTCATCCCCTCTCTCTCTCTCTCTCTCTCTCTCTCTCTCTCTCTCTCTCTCTCTCTCTCTCTACGTACATGTAGAAGTGCCCTTATACTACCGATCCACTTCAGTTCACTTACGATGCTGTTCTTGTCGAAGCTTAGGTCGTGATTCTATCTCCTCACTCTGACGTTGTAAAACCAAAGCACTCAACATTATTTTGCCGGCATCAGCTGTACGTAAAACATCTCGAACGGATGGTAATGAAGGTAATGGGCTCGAATCTTAGAAAAGGGAAAGTCTGTTCTTGTGTCTTAATACACCTAATGCCCATTTTCAACTAGCAATCAGTAAGTGCGTGGGTTTTAGTCGGTTGCTGTGAGTCGCGTCCTAAGGCAATTTGTAAACCAAATCGTATAGATATTGTTATCGCCAGACTTCCCACTGAGCTGAAGTAATTTATCAACTTGTAGTGTTTAATTTCGTTGTCCACGGAGAAGTGGGTTAGAATTCTTTCCCTGTGATCCTTCGTGTCATAGAAGGCAAGGTACTAGTAAACCCTATTAGTTGTATGTAATTATTTGAAAGAGAAATAATGAAACCATTGAGTATGGATGTTGGAATGTTATAGATCAAAATGAAGAATACGATATTGTATATATTGACTTTAGCAATGAAGTTCCACACAGGAGACTGATTAAGAAATTAACTGCACATGGAGTAGCTAAAAACTATGTCCTGGGTCGAGGCATGGCTGACCGATAGGCAACAGAGAATTTGCTTCAATGGGACGAAATCGGAATAGTTACCTGGTATGAGTGTTGTGCCATAGAGGTCAGTGTTGGGACTCTTGTTCACAGTCTACATAAACGACATTGATGAGGGAGTAAATATCGACAAGTTTACGAATATCACTAATATAAGCCGTCAAATAATTTCTGATGTGAACACTAGAAGGCTGGAGGATGACATGGATAAGTTAATGTTGTGGTCGGAGATTTATCAGACTCAGTTCAATATAGACTATGGTACTTACAAGATAAACAATATAGATCCTAGTCAAAGTGAATGCGAAAAAAATCTTCCATTTAGCAGAAATTTAAAAGAAAATACAATGGAAATAAGTCACCCTGTCTGACTTTTTGGGTTATCCTAGGCTCTCTACACATATGCTGCTTTTTTAGGATAATCTATGTAACTGTATTTGTGTATACCTGAATAAACTTACTTACTTGATACGTGTTCGCTAATAAAATTATTGGCTTCATATTAAGAAGTATAAATAGTAGATGTCATGAGGTTATAATTCAACTTTATGTATCCTTGGTAAGACCTTATTTAGATTATGCTGCTCATTTCTGGTCTCCATGTTACATAATGGACATAAATACGCTCTAAAATATACAGAAAGAGATGACGAAGTTGATTTCAAGTATTCGAAACTTTCCTACGTTTCGAGGGTAATGGACTGATGACATCGTCTTTACATCTCTACTGTTTCTGCTGCCTCCTATGTATTCGACTGAAGAAACCTCATGTGTAAGCGAAACGTTTCGGAATAAAAATAACCAACCGTTGCACATATGTCTTACCTATCATCAGGTCGGTATTGTATACCAATACTAAATTCCTACGTTCCTATATATTCCTCTGTTAAAAATAACTTTAGTGTTACTATTATGAATGAAAAGAAGCTGAAAGTACGTACACTGGGCGAAACATTGGTACACGAAATGAAAAAAACTTTGAGAAGAGTACAGGGGATTAAGACTGATAGATCTGAGAAAGAGAGAATTATGTGGATCAGAATAAAAAACGGGATATGAGAAGTGGATATACTACTACTACTACTACTACTACTACTACTACTACTACTACTACTACTACTACTACTACTACTACTACTACTACTACTACTACTAATAATAATAATAATAATATCTGTATTTACTACAAGTACATGTACATGTTATACAGGCCTAGCTATTACTATACTACTATATAGAAAGCCTCTTGTTATGCAGAGCATTTTGGGAAAATTAGGTCTTTGTCCCAGGATGCAACCCACACCAGTCGACTAACTCCTAGGTACCCATTTTACTGATGAGTGAACATAGACAACCGGTGTAAAGAAACACGCCCTATGTTTCTACCCTCGCTGGGAATCGAACGCAGACCCTCGCCGTGTGAAGCGAGAGCTTTAGCCACCAGGCCACGGATGCATATTTTCAGAAGGTGAGAGTAGAGTGGAGAAGTAGATCTTGGAAGATTTAGAGACGTTAGAGAACAGTTGTGTGATAACTTAACGCTAAAGTTGGATAATAAAATTTTGAGTGCCGTGAGTAGATGCCAATGTGGAACCTTCATGGTTAAAATGGGGTTAATTGGTAATGCATGTATTAGGAAAAGGGGGAATATGTAAATGAAAAATATGGATTCCAAATTTAAAGTAGTTTGCTAGAATATGATGGACATACCCATTCTTGCAGGAGCGACTGATATGGTAGATCATTATGTAGAGACTGTAGAGACTGATTAATATCAGTCTCTACAGTCTCTACAAAATTAATGAACTACTATTGAAGTGGAGGTGAGGATAGAGAGAGAGAGAGATGGTATTGAGGAGGTGATATGATGCTGATTTAAGAATGTGGTGCTAGAATGTGCACAAGTGGTTGTGGTTGTAGGAGAGTGTGGTGCTAGAATGTGCACATGTGGTTGTGGTTGTAGGAGAGTGTGGTGCTAGAATGTGCACAAGTGGTTGTGGTTGTAGGAGAGTGTGGTGCTAGAATGTGCACAAGTGGTTGTGGTTGTAGGAGAGTGTGGTGCTAGAATGTGCACAAGTGGTTGTGGTTGTAGGAGAGTGTGGTGCTAGAATGTGCACAAGTGGTTGTGGTTGTAGGAGAGTGTGGTGCTAGAATGTGCACAAGTGGTTGTGGTTGTAGGAGAGTGTGGTGCTAGAATGTGCACAAGTGGTTGTGGTTGTAGGAGAGTGTGGTGCTAGAATGTGCACAAGTGGTTGTGGTTGTAGGAGAGTGTGGTGCTAGAATGTGCACAAGTGGTTGTGTTTGTAGGAGAGTGTGGTGCTAGAATGTGCACAAGTGGTTGTGTTTGTAGGAGAGTGTGGTGCTAGAATGTGCACAAGTGGTTGTGGTTGTAGGAGAGTGTGGTGCTAGAATGTGCACAAGTGGTTGTGGTTGTAGGAGAGTGTGGTGCTAGAATGTGCACAAGTGGTTGTGGTTGTAGGAGAGTGTGGTGCTAGAATGTGCAAAAGTGGTTGTGGTTGTAGGAGAGTGTGGTGCTAGAATGTGCACAAGTGGTTGTGGTTGTAGGAGAGTGTGGTGCTAGAATGTGCACAAGTGGTTGTGGTTGTAGGAGAGTGTGGTGCTAGAATGTGCACAAGTGGTTGTGGTTGTAGGAGAGTGTGGTGCTAGAATGTGCACAAGTGGTTGTGGTTGTAGGAGAGTGTGGTGCTAGAATGTGCACAAGTGGTTGTGGTTGTAGGAGAGTGGGTGTAGGTAGGAAGAGGATTGATTGTGGAATAATGAAGCAAAAATAGCGAAAATGGAGAATGTTGTATTTTGTTCACACTATGACACAGGCCACACCCTGGCCACACTCAGAAGTGCCACACCCTGGCCACAGGCATGCACGCTCCACACACGGACAAAGTGGCCAGGAAGACCAGTTTTTGTTAAGCAGCCTTGATCATGGCACGCAGTTGACCCTCCACCATACCCCCCTTCTCTGCAGCTGTCTTCAGGTGGGACAGACTATCCTCACAGATGCTAATACTCACGTATTATAATAATATAATAATAATAATAATTTTTTTATTTACTACAAGTACATGTACAAGGTATACAGGCCTAGCTGACATCAATGACATACTGCTATATAGAAAGCCGCTTGTTATGCTGAGCATTTCGGCCAAATTACGTCAGTTTTGTCCCAGGATGCGACCCACACCAGTCGACTAACACCCAGGTACCCATTTTACTGATGGGTGAACATAGACAACCGGTGTAAGGAAACACGCCCAATGTTTCTACCCTCGCTGGTTATCGAACCCGGACCCTCGCCGTGTGAAGCGAGAGCTTCAGCCACCAGGCCACGGGGCACTTTAGCCCTATTGGAAGGAAACCTTAAAACTGCCATAACTACTGAATCCAGAGTGGAACGTTAATCCTCATCTTCCTTGTGAAGTCTCCCAACTCAGACAGTCAGATTTAACTACCTAATGAATGAAACCCAACCTATGTGATGAAGTATTTTGAGATTAATAAGGCAAAATATTCCAAGAAACTCCTGCGGTGAGGTTCATTTTCACTGGAGGTCCTCTTAAGTCCTCCTCCACACTGCGACACAGCTAGGTAACAGAGGCACCAGTTATTACAAGACTTGCTTAGACGTCTATCCACCGCCCAGGATTCGACCCGGGTTCTTTCTGTTGCGAGTCTAACGCACATATGTTCCCATATTGAAACTAGAGAAGAATAGCCGAACACTGAGAATGTATTCAATTTTATTAAAATGTAATTCAACAGTGCGGCCTCTGTTGTTGTGTTGCGACACTCCAGGTTACTGTGTTGAAGACTAGACGCTGTTGTTTTGTTGCGACACTCCAGGTTACTGTGTTGAAGACTAGACGCTGTTGTTGTGTTGCGACTCTCCAGGTTACTGTGTTGAAGACTAGACGCTGTTGTTGTGTTGCGACACTCCAGGTTACTGTGTTGAAGACTAGACGCTGTTGTTGTGTTGCGACACTCCAGGTTACTGTGTTGAAGACTAGACGCTGTTGTTGTGTTGCGACTCTCCAGGTTACTGTGTTGAAGACTAGACGCTCTTGTTGTGTTGCGACACTCCAGGTTACTGTGCTGAAGACTAGACGCTGTTGTTGTGTTGCGACTCTCCAGGTTACTGTGTTGAAGACTAGACGCTGTTGTTGTGTTGCGACTCTCCAGGTTACTGTGTTGAAGACTAGACGCTGTTGTTGTGTTGCGACTCTCCAGGTTACTGTGTTGAAGACTAGACGTTCTTGTTGTGTTGCGACTCTCCAGGTTACTGTGTTGAAGACTAGACGCTGTTGTTGTGTTGCGACACTCCAGGTTACTGTGTTGAAGACTAGACGCTGTTGTTGTGTTGCGACTCTCAGGTTACTGTGTTGAAGACTAGACGCTGTTGTGTTACGACTCTCCAGGTTACTGTGTTGAAGACTAGACGCTGTTGTTGTGTTGCGACTCTCCAGGTTACTGTGTTGAAGACTAGACGTTCTTGTTGTGTTGCGACTCTCCAGGTTACTGTGTTGAAGACTAGACGCTGTTGTTGTGTTGCGACACTCCAGGTTACTGTGTTGAAGACTAGACGCTGTTGTTGTGTTGCGACTCTCCAGGTTACTGTGTTGAAGACTAGACGCTGTTGTGTTGCGACTCTCCAGGTTACTGTGTTGAAGACTAGACGCTGTTGTTGTGTTGCGACTCTCCAGGTTACTGTGTTGAAGACTAGACGCTGTTGTGTTGCGACTCTCCAGGTTACTGTGTTGAAAACTAGACGCTGTTGTTGTGTTGCGACACTCCAGGTTACTGTGTTGAAGACTAGACGCTGTTGTTGTGTTGCGACACTCCAGGTTACTGTGTTGAAGACTAGACGCTGTTGTTGTGTTGCGACACTCCAGGTTACTGTGTTGAAGACTAGACGCTGTTGTTGTGTTGCGACACTCCAGGTTACTGTGTTGAAGACTAGAAGCTGTTGTTGTGTTGCGACACACCAGGTTACTGTGTTGAAGACTAGACGCTGTTGTTGTGTTGCGACTCTCCAGGTTACTGTGTTGAAGACTAGACGCTGTTGTTGTGTTGCGACACTCCAGGTTACTGTGTTGAAGACTAGACGCTGTTGTTGTGTTGCGACTCTCCAGGTTACTGTGTTGAAGACTAGACGCAGCTTCCACACCTTGATCTTCACCACAACGGCTCCCTCATATTCCAGGTCTGCGTCACCTGAGCTGCGTCACAGGAGGTGCGTCAACAGACGCTCAGCAGGTCCAACCCTCGGTGGCTGGGGAAGTGTGTTACTCTGAAAGTAGCGGGGAATGTTGTGATGGCACAATGCTGGTGGCAGGGAAATGTGACTTTACGCTGTAAGTGGCGGGGAAAGATGATAAGTCACGCAGCATGTGGCGGGGAAACAGGTGATGTCATGTTCTGACTTGCGGGGAAAACTGTGACGTCATGCTGTACCTCCGACCTTTGTTTTTCACCCCATGTCATCTCTGATTTCCCCTCCTTCCCCAGCACACATCCTCCCAGCAGCAGCAGCAGCACGCCTGGTTCATCTCTAACATAATTGTAATGTTTCAGCTCACTTGAGACTTAACCAATACGTCTGAGGTGTTTCTTATAATAATAATAACAAAAATAATATCTTTATTTACTACAAGTACATGTACAAGGTATACAGGCCTAGCTGACAGCAGTGACATACTACTATATAGAAAGCCGCTTGTTTTGCAGAGCATTTCGGGCAAATTAGGTAAGTTTTGTCCCAGGATGCGACCCACACCAGTCGACTAACACCCAGGTATCCATTTTACTGATGGGTGAACATAGACAACCAGTGTAAGGAAACACGTCCGATGTTTCCACCGCTTCGCCGGGAATCGAACACGGACCTTCGCCGTGTGAAGCGAGAGCTTTAGCCACCAGGCCACGGGGCACTTTAGCCCTATTGGAAGGAAACCTTAAAACTGCCATAGCAACTGAATCCAGAGAGGAACGTTAAACACCATCCTTATCTCCCTTTTGAAGTCTCCCAACTCAGACCGTCAGATTTCACTACCTAATGAATGAAACCCAACCTATGGGATGAAGTATTTCGAGATTAATAAGGCAAAATATTCCAAGAAACTCCTGCGGTGAGGTTCATTTCCACTGGAGGTCCTCTTAAGTCCTCCTCCAGACTGCGACAGAGCTAGGTAACAGAGGCACCAGTTATTACAAGACTTGCTCAGACGTCTATCCACCGCCAAGGATTCGACCCGGTTCTTTCTGTTGCGAGTCTAACGCATATATATATATATATATATATATATATATATATATATATATATATATATATATATATATTATATATATATATATATATATATATATATATATATATATATAGCAAAAGATCACAGTAAACAGGTGATATCAAAATATGCAAGAAAACCACTATGAAAAATAGAAGAATTCCAAGCGCATTCGTGACTACTCACATTATCAAGGAACTATAACAGGAAACATGACAAGAAGGGCTTATATAAGGGGCGAGACTACACCTCACAGTCACATCACACTAACAAGACTACACCTCACAGTAGCGTAACATCGCACGACTCTGTGAAGAGGAAAATAAGAAAGGACCTGAAACTCTTCCCAAGAATTAAGATTAGTCCAATTTATTATTAAATTCTTCCCAAATTTTATTAATTATAAATGAATCCAATTTATATAAACCAAAAGAAATATTCATATTATTTTCAAAACTGCTTTTAATGAAACATGATTCTATTATATTTCTCTCAACCATGGACTTGCTTGATACAACCTTCTCAGCATTTTGAAAATCAATTGGATGGTTAAAATCTCTCACATGAATAAATAGAGCATTAGAATCTTGTCCAGTTCTAATGCTATATTTATGTTGTTTTAATCTTAGTTCAAGACTTTTACCAGTTTGACCAAAATAAACTTTATCGCATACTTTACAGGGAATCTTATAGACACATCCGTCAGCATTTTGGGGGAATTTTTATCAAAAGTCTTTTTACTGTATCAAGATTTTTAAATACAACTTTGATATTAAAATTCTTAAGAAAGGAAGGCATATCAACCAAGTTTTCATGGTAAGGGAGAACCAACATATTTTTGGTTGAATAAGGTTGGTTGTCCCTTTTTGGATTGAAAAAAGTATTCCTAGCTATTTTAAAAGATTTATCAATTATGTTTCTTGGGTATTTTAAATCATTAGCTATTTCATAAATTTTAGAGATTTCTTCATCTATGAACTCTGGACTACAAATACGTAAAGCTCTCAAAAACATTGAAGAAAAAACCGACACTTTAACTCTATCTTAATGTGAAGAGTAATAGTGTACATAGGAACAATTATTTGTAGGTTTTCTGTAAATTTTAAATTTAAAATCAATGTTACCCTTAATAATAAAAACATCTAGGAAGGGCAATGAGTTATTTACTTCGAATTCAACAGTAAAATTTATAGAATGAGCTAAGCTATTTAATTTAACAAGGAAATGGTTTATATCTACTTCCTTAGGCATAAGGCACAAAATATCATCAACATATCTATACCACTTAGCTCTATTGGGAAGGATAGTGTTAAGCAATCTTGTTTCGAAAAGTTCCATATATAAGTTACTAAGAACAGGTGAAAGAGGATTTCCCATTGCCATACCAAACTTCTGAGTGTAAAACTCATCATTAAATACAAATTTTGCATCAACAATACAAAGTTTAATAAGTTTAATGATAGTAGGAACTGGCAATGGTAAATCATAATTAACCAGTTCTTCAGATAAGAACCTTAGTAAATCATCAACTGGAACTTTTGTAAACAAGGAGGTAACATCAAAACTAACCATATTGAAATCATTTAAATCAGTCAAGGTGCTTAATTTATCAACTAAATCTAAGTTGTTTTTAACATTAAAATTAGAAATTTTTCCAACAATTGGGCTCAAAATATCAACAAGCCATTTAGAAAGTTTATAAGAAACTGAACCTATAGAGCTAATAATTGGTCTAACAGGATTACCAGGTTTGTGTGTTTTTATTAATCCATACATATAAGATAAAAAATTCCCCCCAAAATGCTGACGGATGTGTCTATAAGATTCCCTGTAAAGTATGCGATAAAGTTTATTTTGGTCAAACTGGTAAAAGTCTTGAACTAAGATTAAAACAACATAAATATAGCATTAGAACTGGACAAGATTCTAATGCTCTATTTATTCATGTGAGAGATTTTAACCATCCAATTGATTTTCAAAATGCTGAGAAGGTTGTATCAAGCAAGTCCATGGTTGAGAGAAATATAATAGAATCATGTTTCATTAAAAGCAGTTTTGAAAATAATATGAATATTTCTTTTGGTTTATATAAATTGGATTCATTTATAATTAATAAAATTTGGGAAGAATTTAATAATAAATTGGACTAATCTTAATTCTTGGGAAGAGTTTCAGGTCCTTTCTTATTTTCCTTCACAGAGTCGTGCGATGTTACGCTACTGTGAGTGTTGTCTTTGTTAGTGTGATGTGACTGTGAGTGTAGTCTCGCCCTTATATAGCCCTTCTTGTCATGTTTCCTGTTATAGTTCCTGATAATGTGAGTAGTCACAAAGCGCTTGAATTCTTCTATTTTTCATAGTGTTTTCTTGCATATATATATATATATATATATATATATATATATATATATATATATATATATATATATATATATATATATATATATATATATATATATATATATATATATATGTATAGGATGGGGTCCACCTCTGGTGTAAATTGTGGGACCCATAGCCTCGGAGAAGTGGATAAAAAGGCTTCAAGGAAGAATATTTAGATTTCTTTCTGAAGCCATTTGAATATTCCACTTCCCCTACCACCCCATCTTTTGATTGTCTATAAACATTATTTCAAGACAAAATACATTGACAAAATACATTGACAAGAATACAATAGGAGTAAAACAACATAGATAACAACTCAGAGCTATATGTCAAATACTTCGTCCAGCTCCCCAGCAGTGGGCCGCGTGCCCAGAATGCTGCAGGCATTTCCCCTCTGGATCGCAACACTGAGTCTCTGAAAGAGGAAGCTTTCGCTTAATTTTCCCATAAATTTCAATTGCAGTAGAAATTCTATTTAAAAGTGTGATAATGTAAGTATTTTAGCTAAAAAATGAGTTTTGTCAGAAAAGCACTCAAACCGCTCTAAAACAATTCTTTCTCCTCTCTAGAAGATAAAAACCAACCTGGCACACGCCGGTCTGAACTCAAATCATGTAAAAAATTAAAGGTCGAACAGACCCTCTCTTGTAACTGCTGCATTACAAAGAAATTTTAATTCAACATCGAGGTCGCAAACTCTTTTATCGATAAGAACTCTCAAAAAAAATTACGCTGTTATCCCTAAAGTAATTTACTCTAATATCCTAAAAAAGGATCATAAACTCAAATATTTTTTATTTAAATGAAGAAACAGTTAAATACCTTATATCCTAGTCGCCCCAACTAAACACATATAATAATAAGACTTTATAACCTAAATCACCTTTAATTAACTTAATGTCAAACTTTATAGGGTCTTATCGTCCCTCTAGCCCATTTAAGCCTTCTCACTTAAAAGTTAAATTCAATTTTCAAAATTTAAGACAGCTCTGTCGCCCTGTGGCCCTTGGTTTCTATGATGAGTTTTTCGCCCAGCTCTTTGAGAAACTTTAGAGCACACTTGCCCCATGCTCCAAGGGTCTCCGACCCTATTGGGATGAAGTTATAGCAAGGGAAAGGCCTTCATATTTGCGAGTCTTCTGGGTCTCCTTGTGGCTGGCAGCTCCACCCCCTTCAGCTACGGAGTATGGCAAGTAGGTGTCTGCCATTGTGGCAGCACAGGTGTATTTCCAAGCAATCTGCTTACCATCCTTCCAGGGTAGCATATTGGCTCCATCATGACGCTTTTGACTTCCATCAGACCTCTGCACTTGGGGTTCCCGTTGAGCTGGGCAACGGGCTGTGGCGAGGCTTCTCTTTATGATGTCATTGACTTCTCATGTCTAGCATACTTCCCTTCTGATGTGTGACACACTAGACCATGAAGTCCGAATTGATCAGCCGTCGCCCTGCCGAAAATACACCTATGTTTGCTGAGTATGGGGGCGGCTAGGCGAAGCCCAACACCAATCCGAATGGCCTGTGGGTCGAGTCGAGTCCCCAGAGAGGAATTGGGAACAGCTAGAAGGAAATCTCCTGAGTGTGGTGTCTTCACCGCTAGGAGACGATCTTTGTCCTTTCCTGAAGCGTTGGTGAGCATTGTGTTGGCAATTTTTTCCATGATCGGTTTGTCCCAGTGGGACTCTTTGTGCTCTTTGGGAGGAGCTGGTCTACTGGAGGAGTCTGCCAGGATGTCCCACCGCACGGCTGCTTCAATGAACCTGGGGTCTCGAGCTCCCACCACACCTTTCAAACGTTCAGGGACAATCTTCTTGACTAATCCACAGGAGGCCAAACACGATGACAGAAATGCAGGTAAAGCTACCTGCATTGCTTTGCGCACCCCTATACCTCCCAGTCGCACTGGGAGGGTTGCCTGCTCCCATTGCCGATCCTCTAGTGACAGATTCAGTGACTTCTTAAGAGTTGTATATATATATATATATATATATATATATATATATATATATATATATATATATATATATATATATATATATATATATATATCATATATATATATATATATATATATATATATATATATATATATATGTCGTGCCGATTAGGTAAAACTTGCGATTTTGGCTTAAATAGCAGCGCTCACCTTGCCATATAAGACAAGTGAAAATTTGTGCGAAAAAATATATTTCATTGTGTTTGTTTATTATTAAATTAATGTTAACGTATCTAAAATATATTTAGTTGGGTTAGGGTAAATTAAATTGCGCTTGTTGTAATAAGGTTAGGTAGGTTTTCAAAGTTTCTCTTGGTACAAAATTATAAATTCTTACATTAACATAAATGAAAAAATACATCTTTAAACGTATAAGAGAAAATTTTAGAAAGGACTTAATTTTAGATGAGTTCTTGCTAATTGACCAGTTTTACCTAATCGGCACGACATATATATATATATATATATATATATATATATATATATATATATATATATATATATATATATATATATATATATATATATATATATATATATATATATATATATATATATATATATATATATATATATATATATATATATATATATATATATATATATATATATATATATATATATATATATATATATATATATATATATATATATATATATATATATATATATATATATATATATATATATACATATATATGATGAAAGTTTTCTTTTCGGGCCACTCTGCCTTGGAATCAGAATGGACATAGAGGGTATATATGCTCAGAGTGAGGTGTAATACTAGTGGTGGTAGAAGTAGTAGTGATATAAGTTCTAGTAGTAGTAGTAATACAATAAGGTGTAAGTTGATTGTTCTACCTTATTGTATCACTACTACTACTACTACAACTTACATCACTACTACTTCTACCACCACTAGTATTACACCTCACTCTGAGCATATATATATACCTTCTGTGTCCATGTATTGTTTGTAACGGCTTAACAAAGCTCCTGGAGAGCGAAACGTTGCCACAATAAAATCACATTAGTTGTATATGTGTCCTTTTACTTAACGTTAGACAATACCAACATTTGAGTTTCAAACATAGCCTACAGCACCATCAGGGACTTGTGTAATAAATCTTGCGTGTGGGAAGCTTCCATGGAATTAAATTCTAGAATCAATGCATACAGATATGCTTCCCAGAGGAATGACACTAACAGCGAGAAAAAAGTAACGTCGTAACACCTGTAACCAATTACCTGAACTATCTTAAGCAAGATTAGTGTTGGTGAAACATGAAAAGGAGTTTGAGGTAATCAGTCCCTCAGCCTGAAGCCGATGTGTTCAGTCCATCAATGTTGATAAAAGTGTAGCATGTGCAGGGAGAAGTGGCATGTGCAGGGAGAAGTGGCATGTGCAGGGAGAAGTAGCATGTGCAGGGAGAAGTGGCATGTGCAGGGAGAAGTGGCATGTGCAGGGAGAAGTGGCATGTGCAGGTGTGGCGAAGCAGTCAGAGGCGGCATCACCAGTGAACAACTCCACAGTTGGAAACAGTTTATGCCTATTGGTTAGACAAGTATAGCAGAATGCCTTGCATCAAGATCCCAAGATGACGCTGTGTCTGAGAGGAATTGTTATATAAATAGTTCAGGTGAAGCTTACAGCAACCACTAACATGTGCAGGAGCACTTTAAGCAATGTTATTTAGACTGTTCCTGGTCGTGGACTGCATGCAGTAACTTGAGCATGCGTCTTCTCATCGGCTTCAAACTTGGAAGAAGATTGGGATTATTATTGGAGTGTGTTGGCGTTAATTTCCAATTTTATTTTTCAAATTCTGTGATAATTTTTTGTGAAATATGTTGACTGTACTTTATCTGAACATCTTCAATCCTTAATGGCTGATGCATTTATGAAAAGGGTTATATTTCATAAGTATAAGCTATGTAGGCTCAGATTTGTCAGTTTGCTGAAAGAGTTACTTTGAATCGTTGGATTCCATGCCAAAACTGGAGAAGCATCTTCTGATCGACTTGGAGGATGTCCAATAGGTTAAGGATGTGTAGGTGCAAATTCACGAATATATTAACGTAGTTAAAAAAATGGAATAATGGAATCTTTGTGATAAGCATTAGTGAGTTAGCTTGTAATTAAGGGTTTGCAGGTTAAATTGCCTCTTGCATGGGTTGAGGTAGAGGAGTTAGGATTTTTTGATATAGGGTCGTCTTTCTCAGATCATGCAAAAATCTAAATGAGTGTAGCAATGAACGATATGAAGCTAGTCCGTTTATCAATAATTATCACCGCTATCTCTTCCTCGTCCGCCTCTCAGCTGTGTTCCCCACCACAAGGTCAAATCTGAAGAATCAATGGCAAACAGTTTTAGACTTTAAGTCATTTTCCATGTGACTGTGTATAACATATTTTTCCATATATAACATGCGTTTCAACACGAATTACACTTCGTTGATTTCCTCCAGATGCAAACTTTTACAAAAACTTAATGGGTGTTATACTAGGTTAGGTTAGGTTAAGCTAACGTAATTTATCCTACAAAAACAAAATAAACTGGCGGGTTAGATAAAATAGAAGCGAAACATTCAGTATTGCTGACCCTCAGAGTGAAGAATTACACACATGTTTATTCTACACGACTTCTCACAGGATGAATTATAATTATGACACAACAGCAGCAAGACCTCCAAGTTAGACAGCGTTAGTAGGTAGACCAACACTCTGAGGGTCGTACATGTATGGTATATAATACCGACAGGATGGAGAATTAGACACATGTGCAACATCTGTGTATCTTTATTGCAAACGTTTCGCCATCCAGTGGCTTTATCAATACAAATTCAAGGACATAACTGGAAGACAGTAGAAATATATACAAAAGGATGAAATAATGAGTCCCTCAGCCTTGGAGTTGGTGAAGAGGACCGTAGTTGTGAAGTGTCTTCAGATTCTTCACAACTACGGTGCTCTTCACCAGTTCCAAGGCTGTGGGACTGATTACTTCATCTTTTGTATACATTTCTACTGTCTTTCAATTATAGCCTTGAATTTGTATTGATAAAGCCACTGGATGGCGATACGTCCGCAATAAAGATATTGCACATGTTTCTAATTCTTCATCCTGTCGGTATTGTATACCATACATGTACGACCCTCAGAGTGTTGGTCTACCTACTAACGCTGTTTAACTTGGAGGTCTTGCTGCTGTTGTGTCATAATTATAATTTATCCTGTAAGAAGTCATGTAGAATAAACAACTCCGTAATTGACACTGAGTAACAGTGAGTAAAAATATCCAAGTTACTGTCAAGTGATCAATGCAAGATGTAAAACGCAGAAGCGTCACACTCCACTGATTAAGAAACACAGAATCGTAAACACGAAATTACAAAATAATGAATGGGTAATTGAATAGACGCGCTTTCACGGTCTCTTGGTTAACTTATCGAGATTGTGATTTAGAGATCACAATAACACTTGTAGCTGGTTTTCCACTCATTGTGGTTAAACTGGACGCAAATAATCACTTGTTTAATGTGATTTGATTGCACTCTTGAGATGTTGCCCTGGCTGGTGCCTGACATCCTACAGGAAGTATACAACACCACTACCTGTGTCTGGAACACTTGTGCTCCCAAGGTCACTCACTACACAATGACTTAATGTGTAATCACCTAAATATGTTATTTACATTAAACGCTAGCTGTTTAATTATAATATAGCGGAATAGGTATATTAAGGCAATTGGCTGATAAGGTCATTATAGTTATGATATTTAGTGTGACATTGTAACTTTCACGATTTAAAGCAATATTAAATAAATTTAAATTGACCAAATAAATAAATAAATATATATATATATATATATATATATATATATATATATATATATATATATATATATATATATATATATATATATATATATATATATATATATATATAAAATATATATATATATATATATATATATATATATATATATATATATATATATATATATATATATATATATATATATATATATATATATATATATATATATATATATATATATATATATATATATATATATATATATATATATAAGCCTTGTACCTTCTCACAAAATGCTTGAGTCTGCCCAGGTTGACATATTTCCTAAGATGTGCTCCTTCATATGATAACCCTATACTGCACGAATATGACAGTATCCTGAGGCAGATCTTTACTAAAGTACTTAACCTTACTCTAGAAGACGGGCAGTGGGACCAAGCTACACTCCCAGTCAGACTAGGAGGCATTGGTGTCCGCAAGTCATCTCAGACTGCGATACCTGCTTTCCTGTCTTCATGCATTGCATCCAGAGGGCTTGTAGCAGCGATTCTCCCTGAACATCTTAGGGACACGATTGGAATCCATGACCACAAGTTCATTGATGGAGCCAGGATCTGGGATAATCTAACAGGCTCTGAAACCAGGCCTGCTTTCCCCAACAACTACAAACAGTCGCACTGGGATGGCCCAATAGTAGAGAATATAGCCTCAGCAATGCTTCAGAGTGTGTCAGGGAAGGATAGAGCCCGCCTCCTTGCAGTGAGAGCTCATCATGCAGGAGACTTTCTTTTGGCTGTTCCCAACTCCAGCCTTGGCACACGCCTAGACCCACAGATCATCCGCATTGGTGTTGCCCTTCCTTCGACTTGCCGCCCCTATTCTCGCTGAACACAGGTGTATTTGTGGCAGTGAAGCAGCAGACCGATTCGGGTACCATGGTCTTGTGTGTCGTAAATCCGAGGGAAAGATTGCAAGACATGAAGAGGTTAATAACATTATCAAGAGGAGCCTCACAACAGCCGGATGCCCAGCAGTAAGGGAGCCACCCCAACTATGCAGATCTGATGGCAGCCAAAAGCGTCCAGATGGTATCACCCTTCAAGCCTGGACAGACGGCAAGCAGGTGGTGTGGGACTACACATGTGCATCTACCTTGGCTGATACCTATCTCCAATACACCAGGGAGGAAGGAGGGGCAGCTGCCACCTTCAGGGAGTCCCAGAAGTCGATAAAATATGGAGAACTTGCCCATCATTATATGTTTGTTCCCATAGGCTCAGAGACCCTTGGCTCATGGGGAAAGAGTGCATCTAAGTTCCTCAAGGAGCTGGGCAAAAGACTCAACAGGGTAACTAGGGATCCCAGGGCAGCTAGTTTTCTGTTCCAGCGACTCAGCGCTGCTGTTCAGAGGGGTAATGCATGCTGTATTCTGGCACGCGCACCAGCTCGGAAGAGCTGGATGAGATTTTCGCATTATAATCAGTGACAAAGATGTAACAATATGTACTAGACATGTATCTCTCACCTCTGTACTGTATATGCCATCTTTATATCAACAATGTATCTCTCAAATCTTATATATATATATATATATATATATATATAATACTGTCCTGCCAGGTGACTGTGAAACAGAAACCTGAAACTGTTTTACATGATGGTAGGATTGCTGGTGTCTTTTTTCTGTCTCATAAACACGCTGGAAACAGGTATATCTAGCTACTTCTACTTACACTTTAGGTCACACTACACTGGCATACACATGCATATATATACATACACACATCTAGGTTTTTCTTCTTTTTCTTAATAGCTCTTGTTCTTTTATTTTCTATTGTCCATGGGGAAGTGGAAAAGAATCTTTCCTCCGTAAGCCATGCGTGTCGTATGAGGCGACTAAGATGCCGGGAGCAATGGGCTAGTAACCCCTTCTCCTGTACAAATCTACTAAAAACGAGAAGAAGAAAACTTTATAAAATTGGGTTGTCTGAATGTGCGTGGATGTAGTGCGGATGATAAGAAAGAGATGATTGCCGATGTTATGAATGAAAAGAAGTTGGATGTCCTGGCCCTAAGCGAAACAAAGCTGAAGGGGGTAGGCGAGTTTCAGTGGGGAGAAATAAATGGGATTAAGTCAGGAGTATCTGAGAGAGTTAGAGCTAAGGAAGGGGTAGCAATAATGTTGAAGGATCAGTTATGGAAGGAAAAGAGGAATATAAATGTTAAATTCAAGGATTATGTGGATTAAAATAAGGGTCGGATGCGAAAAGTGGGTCATAATAAGCGTGTATGCACCTGGAGAAGAGAGGAGGTAGAGGAGAGAGAGATTTTGGGAGATGTTAAGCGAATGTATAGGAACTTTTGAACCAAATGAGAGAGTAATTGTGGTAGGGGACCTAAATGCTAAAGTGGGAGAAACATGCAGAGAGGGTGTAGTAGGTAAGTTTGGGGTGCCAGGTGTAAATGATAATGGGAGCCCTTGATTGAACTTTGTATAGAAAGGGGTTTAGTTATAGGTAATACATATTTTAAGAAAAAGAGGATAAATAAGTATACAAGATATGATGTAGGGCGTAATGACAGTAGTTTGTTGGACTATGTATTGGTAGATAAAAGACTGTTGAGTAGACTTCAGGATGTACATGTTTATAGAGGGGCTACAGATATATCAGATCACTTTTTAGTTATAGCTACAGTGGAGTAAAAGGTAGATGGGATACAAGGAAAATAGAATCAGTAAGTAAAAGAGAGGTGAAGGTTTATAAACTAAAAGAGGAGGCAGTTAGGGTAAGATATAAACAACTATTGGAGGATAGATGGGCTAGTGAGAGTGTAGGAAATGGGGTCGAAAATGTATGGGGTAGATTTAAAATGTAGTGTTAGAGTGTTCAGCAGAAGTTTGTGGTTACAGGCGAGTGGGTGCGGAGGAAGAGGAGCGATTGGTGGAATGATGATGTAAAGAGAGTAGTAAGGGAGAAAAAGTTAGCATATGAGAGGTTTTTACAAAGTAGAAGTGATGCAAGGAGGGAAGAGTATATGGAGAGAAAAGAGAGGTTAAAAGAGTGGTGAAGAAATGTAAAAAGAGAGCAGATGAGAGAGTGGGTGAGATGTTATCAGCAAATTTTGTTGAAAATAAGAAAAGTTTTGGAATGAGATTAATAAGTTGAGGAAGCCTAGAGAACAAATGGATTTGACAGTTAAAAATAGGAGAGGAGAGTTATTAAATGGAGAGTTAGAGGTATCGGGAAGATGGAGAGAATATTTTGAGGATTTGTTAAATGTTGATGAAGACAGGAAGCTGTGATTTCGTGTGTAGGGCAAGGAGGAATAACATCTTGTAGGAGTGTGGAAGAGCCAGTTGTGGGTGTAGGGAAGTTCGTGAGGCAGTGGGTAGAATGAAAGGGGTAAGGCAGCTGGGATTGATGGGATAAAGATAGAAATGTTAAAAGCAGGTGGGGATATAATTTTGGAGTGGTTGGTGCTATTATTTAATAAATGTATGGAAGAGGGTAAGGACCTAGGGATTGGCAGAGAGCGTGTATTGTTCCTTTGTATAAAGGCAAAGGGGACAAAAGAGAGTGCAAAAATTATAGGGAATAAGTCTGTTGAGTGTACCTGGTAAAGTGTATGGTAGAGTTATTATTGAAAGAATTAAGAGTAAAACAGAAAGCAGGATAGCAGATGAACAAGGGGGCTTTAGGAAGGGTAGGGGTGTGTAGACCAAGTGTTTACAGTGAAACATATAGGTGAACAGTATTTGGATAAGGGTAAAGATGTTTTGTGGCATTTATGGATTTGGAAAAGGCGTATGATAGGGTAGATAGGGGGCAATGTGGCAGATGTTGCAGGTGTATGGAATAGGAGGAAGATTACTGAAAGCAGTGAAGAGTTTTTATGAGGATAGTGAGGCTCAGGTTAGAGTGTGTAGGAGGGAAGGGACTATTTCCAGTAAAAGTGGGCCTTAGACAAGGATGTGTGATGTCACCGTGGTTGTTCAATATATTTATAGATGGGGTTGTAAGAGAAGTGAATGCAAAGGGGCTTGGCAAAGGTGTTGGTCTAAAAGATAAAGAAGCAAATACAAAGTGGGAGTTGTCACAGTTGCTTTTTGCTGATGACACTGTGCTTTGGGAGATTCTGAAGAGAAGCTGCAGAGGTTGGTGGATGAATTTGGTAGGGTGTGTAAAAGAAGAAAATTGAAAGTGAATATAGGAAAGAGTAAGGTGATGAGGATAACAAAAAGAATAGGTGACGAAAGATTGATATCAGATTGGAGGGAGAGAGTATGGAGGAGGTGAATGTATTCAGATATTTGGGAGTGGACATGTCGGCGGATGGGTCTATGAAGGATGAGGTGAATCATAGAATTGATGAGGGGAAAAGGGTGAGTGGAGCACTTCAGAGTCTGTGGAGACAAAGAACCTTGTCCATGGAAGTAAAGAGGGAATGTATGAGAGTATAGTTATACCAACGCTCTTATATGGGTGTGAAGCATGGGTGATGAATGTTGCAACGAGGAGAAGGCTGGAGGCAGTGGAGATGTCATGTCTGAGGTCAATGTGTGGTGTGAATATAATGCAGAGAATTCGGAGTTTGGAAATTAGAGGAGGTGCGGGATTACCAAAACGATTGTCCAGAGAGCTGAGGAGGGGTTGTTGAGGTGGTTTGGACATGTAGAGAGAATGGAACGAGACAGAGTGACTTCGAGAGTGTATAAATCTGTAGTGGAGGGAAGGCGGGGTAGGGGTCGGCCTAGGAAAGGGTTTGGGAGGGAGGGTAAAGGAAGTTTTGTGTGCGAGGGGCTTGGACTTCCAGCAAGCATGTGTGAGCGTATTTGATAGGAGTGAATGGAGGCATATGGTTTTAATACTTGACGTGCTGTTGGAGTGTGAGCAAAGTAACATTTATGAAGGGATTCAGGAAACGGCAGGCCGGACTTGAGTTCTGGAGATGGGAAGTACAGTGCCGGCACCTGAAGGAGGGTGTTAATGTTGCAGTTTTATAACTGTAGTGTAAAGCACCCTTCTGGCAAGACAGTGATGGAGTGAATGATGATGAAAGTTTTTCTTTTTCGGGCCACCCTGCCTTGGTGGGAATCGGCCGATGTGTTAATAAAAAAAAAAAAAAAAATATATATATATATATATATATATATATATGCAAAACAACCACTATGAAAAATAGAAGAATTCCAAGCGCTTTCGTGACTACTCTACTGGTTGTTTTGCATATTTTGATATCACCTGTTTACTGTGATTTATATATATATATATATATATATATATATATATATATATATATATATATATATATATAGAGAGAGAGAGAGACAGTTTGAATATAAAGATAGTTTGAATTAAGATTAGAATTTTATTTTTAAATTATTTAATATTTATCGAAAGGAGTTGTATCAACAACAATCACGTGACGTTACTGTAACATTTCTTTTTTTTTTCTAGATAAACATGAGTCGTTCGCGAAGAGCCTGCTTAAATATTCTCAATGCAATTTTCTATATATATGGCGAATAATCTTTGCGAAAACAAAAAAATTCTCACAGATTTTGTAAAAAAGATTATCTCGCCTATTTTTGAGTGGCGCTTTGAGAACGAAACAAGTCTTGGGCTCCCCATATGGTTTACAAAACATGTGTAGAATGCTTACGACAATGCAAAAATAGATCAAGTAAAAGTTTTAACTTGGATGTGCCTATGGTGTGGAGAGAACCGAGAAACCACTACGACGATTGTTATTTTTGTATGGTGATTGCGAAAGGTTTCAGTCGATACAAGAAAGTCAAGTGGGAATATCCAGACTTGGAGTCAGCAAGGAGACCTGTGCCACACAGTGAAGACGTTACCATACCAGTGTTTACAAAGTGCCTGACCTTCCCTTGTTAAATGTTGAAGAAATTCAGGGTTTAGGATGTAACACAGGTGACAGCACAGGAAGTGAATATGAAGAAAGCATTTCAACAGCCCAGCAGTTCTCCCAGGAAGAACTCAGTGATCTGATATGTGACCTCAGTCTTTCAAGGCAAGCATCATAACTTTTAGCATCTATACTTGAAGAAAATAACTGTCTACAACAAGAAGTTAAAATAACAGCTTATAGAACAAGAGAGGTTGAACTCCTTGCTTATGTTAGCTAAGATGAACTTGTATACTGGAATCACATCCCTGGACGACTACTTCGTATGGGACTCAAATATCGACCAGGAGATTAGCGGCTGTTTATAAGAAGCTTAAAATGTGTCTTATTACACAATGATGATCAATATGCATATCTTCATATTGCTCACTCAACAGAACTGTGCTGATGACTAACATAGAAGAAAATCGTACAATGTTTTCATATGCAGTAATTAGTGGTATCTGAATTATCTTACTGTGTTAATCTGTTATTATATGAAATTAAGTGCTAATATATATTACATAATTTGACTTTTGCATAATCTAAAACAAATAATATTAATGCGATTTGTAAGTTAGCCCTGCTGATCAATATATTTTTCACATTATTTAGGTTTTTCAATGAGATACCGAAGTTATCAAAAACTGGATCCAGTCAAGCAAAACCGATGACATATTCAGAATCAGCACCACAAACTTACCCAAAAATCGGTGTAATATTAATGGCTAGAAAAGGAGTGTTGATCAGTCTTATCATTTCTGAAATGCTGAGCATAATCTAAATGTTGCCTAAAAAATGATATATATATAGTGTTGAAGAATAACCTGAGGACTCTTGTTATTTATACTTCTTGATATGAAGCCAACAGGGAGATAAATGGTACAAAATACCGACACAATGGAAAAATACACAAATGAAGTATAATGCAATCCTTTATTGACTACAGTTCGCCCACAAAGTGGACTATACCAAGTAACAGATCTACCTGAGCAGAGAATACATGAGTATATATAGGAAGTATAGTAATATGAAGTGTCAGTTGAGGAATACTGAAGTTGATTGCTGAGAAAGGGTTGGATTTGAGAAGGACCTGCCTGGTAACGGCCAGTAAGTTTGTTGCTATGTAGGGTAGCAGTGAAGAAGTTTTCTGCAGAGGGTTCAGCTATGTTGTTATTGTTCTTGTTTATTTTTTTGGATATACGGATGAGTGATGATTCCAAGATCCTGTGACATTGAGTGTCTTTTTCTCAGGCGATTAGTCTTGCGTCTCTGTAGTTGATTAAATTGTTGTGAGAGTTTAGGTGTAAAACACAGGCATTCCTCAAGACGTTCATTCTGTTGGCTTATTGGTGTTCTGAAATACGGTGTCTGGAGGTCTCTGGATATCACGCCCACGTATAATTGGTTGCAATCATTGCAAGGGGATTATGTATACCCCTGAAGAGGATTGAACCATTTGGTGGTGAATGTGGTGGTAGATACTTGGAATGATCTATTGGAAAAGAAGTTTGGAGAACTGTTTGTCAATGAAGTTAGTGGGAAAGTTTTTCTGCAAGCTAATACATAAGTCACGGCACTCAGAGGTAATATAAACAGATGTACCACCGAGATTAAACGCAGCAGAGTCACCACAGCTAATGTTCAACAAAAAATCAGGATCATTAGGAAACTCCAATCTCTCTAAGAAAACAGTCATTGGAAAAAATTTTGAAGACCCAAAATTATTTAAAATATTTAATCTCGTCCACTGTCGAGTACAGAAACTGAAGCCCTCAGCCTAGGCCTCAAATATGCTAAGGAATCGTAATACAATAACTACGATTTTCAAAAAAAGGCTATTTTCAAGGCATAATTTCAGCGGCCATCTCAACACACAGCTGCACAGTTCTACATCGACGTTGCATTACTGCACTTCAAGTTTTAGCAGAAGACACGAACATCATAGTCGCCACACCTAACGACTACAGGAACAAAATGTTTAGTCTCTAAATGACCCAGACACCTACCATCATCTCACAATAAACCAAGATTCGCCTCATACTAGGGGACTCAGAACTAATGAAGAAACATCTGCACACAATTCCCAGCAACCCCAGACCCGCCAGAATGTACGGCCTGCCGAAAACTCACAAGCCAGGAATTTCATTCAGACCCATCTCCGAGGTAGTGCCTCCCCACCCAATCTCCAGGGATTCTTCCTAAACACCGACCTAAACTCTTGGTCACAATCAGTCGAACACATCTTAAACACTCTGGTGACCTCAGTCGCATCCACAACATTAACATCAGGAACAGGAAACTCTCAGCTTAGACTTGACTTCCTTATTTACCAAGGTATACAGTACAAAAGTCTTTATAGATCTACGCCAGAAAACTAACGACTCCCTCGACCTTCCTGTTCCAGCCAGCGATTTCATCAACCTTATTGAACTGTGTTGGTTTCTCATCTATACTTTTTTGAAAATTATTATTTTCAACAGACTTTTGGACTGTCCATTGGTTTCCTACAAAGACAAAAGTGAATAACACTATTTTTTATGTATACTTTAGAGTTCCATATACCGTCACATGTCAGTACATTACAGGGACTGACCACCACAAAAACTACTTCAAGGTTGTTGGACTGATAACATCATCTTCACCTCTCCACTGCTTCTGCCTATTACTCATGTGTCTTACTCATCTACTTGTCTGTACTCTATACCATTATCATAATACAGAAAACCCCGAAATTACACAAAAAAAAAAGGGGAACATTCATTTTACTATAAGCAAATACAAACCTGATTATATAAGTAGTATTTGCTGTTTTGAATAAGAGTATGAAAAAAACAGTAAGAGAAATATATGGAAATTTACTGTTTTCTAGAAAATGACCGAGACACCTTTTAATATAGGCAAGAAAATAGACATTAGAAGTAATATCATCCTGCCTTTTCTTTGTTAAAACTTCTTGAATAATAGCAGTGAGAATCCTCTCTAGCTACATACTGAAACACATCAGAAACCTTAGCCTTTTACCTAAGCCTCCTTCTTTGTGGAGGAGGAAAGATTTTGAAAGATATAACTCGGTTAGTCCTCAAGAACACCAATCAGACAATGTGTTTTTGATAGATTAGACACTAAGAAGAATGTGCAAACATTGCTGCAGCATAGTGAAACACAAAATAAACACAATTTTCTGACCCCCCGGGTAGCACACTGGCTCTGGATCATTTTGGGTCAGAATGTGTTTAGAAGCGCTCTCAGACCCCAGATGAAGTCATTCCTAAAAATAACCCTTTCAAAACACTCACGAAATTCTACCCAACTCTGAACCTGACTAACAAAAAGTGAGGAATTATACAGTATTATACAGTGTATAATTCCATGATAATGTTATCTAATAATGAACTAGAAAGTAACCCCAGCTAAACATTGTTACAATGATGGAGTTCCCCTTTTTTTGCCCAGCTGACTCAATATTAAAACCAAGGGTTCCGGTAAGTCAGAAACAAAATAATAAAGAAAATCATACTGTGTAAAAATATCCTTCATAACAGTATTCCTGATCATGAATATGTTAACGGTATAAAAAAACCGACAAGTTGATATAAGACACATGTCACAGAGTTTCTTATCCGAAACGTTTGGCCTACGAGGCTACCGAGTAGGGGGGAATGTGTGGAAACGTTTTGGAATAAAGATGTCTATTTTGCACATGTGTCTTAATTTTCCTTCCTGGATCACATTACTATTACCATACAAAGATCCTCTATCTATTTTTTCCTCTCTTGAATAGAGATATTATAATCATAAAAATTACCCTGGAGTCTCGATATTATATAATGCTTCATCAGTGACATAAATCAGATCTAACATTTTAGCACATGGATACACAAAATAATTATTAAGGGGCACATAATCAACCCCTAATTTCGCAACTGCTGAGTTGGCTAACTTGGAGCAACAGAGGCTCCCCTAGGCGAACTGAATATCACATATTATACATTAAATTATTTAGGTTAATCCTTGTCGCATTATCTGTCCAAATACATATTTACTAACTCTTTCCCTTGAAATTCATTTGTAATTAACCCCATCAGAAAAATGGGGAAACATAAATATTATAAACGAAGGACGATAAGATGAGAGTAAGCACGAATTTTTTCCGTGGACAATTATCACATCTGCCTCACAAATTATCAACGGAGTGAAAGGCTCTAAAATCAGACCCGCTGCTGCTGCTGCTGTTAAAAATGTGTTGATCTGCAAAAAAAGCTGAACGAGGTTGAATATATCCACATAATTTATAATTGTAATATGCGTTTGCAAAAAAGGAGCGCTTCCTTGACTGAATTAATATCCACATATCACAAAAGCTAATGAATGTATTGACCTACATGAGAGGTCTTTACCAACTCTGTGCTGTATAAGAGGGGGTGGATAGGGAGCCCCCGATTCTAGTTATGTTGAGTGTACACTTAGTTGCTGCAGTGGTGTTTTTTTGGATTCTCTTTGATATTCATCGATCCGGGTTAAAAAAACCCAGCATGGGTAGAGGTCGGTACTCAAGGGTTAACGTCGGGATGACTGACGGAAATGACCTAGAAAGGTGACATCTAGCCTAAATGTTTATATATTTTGTGTACATATTAACGGTCAGCTTCCGTGTACAGTGTTCTAGATTACAGGTTTAAACCCGATAATAAATAAACACTGAATTTGAGCTTATGGTACAGAGTTCCAGAGGTGTTATTTGAAAGTAAATTGTGCTTTAAAGATTCTGTTGACACTTATTCATAGAAGCAAATGTGAAAGATGGTATTAAATTTGTTCCTAACAAAAAAAATAAGCAGACAAAGTGCCATAAACATATTTGGTACCAGTTTCTTTCAAGACTGGTACTCTCCTCCACAGTATTACTGTCAATATACTCACAGTACAAAATCTCTGCACTCTTTTTTACAGTATTACACCACCAGGACACTTTACAGTATCACCCACAACCTCCCGTACACTCTTTACAGTTTCACAACCAGTACGTCCGTAAGCACTTGTAATTATAAACTAAGTCCACAGCACAGAATCTGAGTGACCTTTGCGGTGGTCTGCAACTCTGCAACAAGAGAAGTGTGATGGGTCAGGGAACATGCAACAAGTGTTATTCATAACCAATCTGTTCTCAAGGGAGGTTCTGACTCTGGTGAGGAGCTCTTGATCTGGGTTGATCAGTGCTCCAGTTTTTCCCAATTCCCCCCCCTTCCTTTCCAATAACCCCCCCCCCCCGCAGTATAATCCCTACGAGTTTAGCGCTGCCCCCCTAATAATAATCCAGTGGGGACGTATTTTCCCTTAATCTTTATCAACATAATTGAATTTCCTATAGTTAATGTATAATGAAAAGAATGGTGTGTTCTGCAAAATTTAAATTTCAGTGTAAGCAATGGCTTGAGGCTCACCTGGCCCCTTCCTTGCAATAACCGGTTAATTAATCTTTCTTCTTTCAACCCCTGGCCGTATCCCACCGGGGGCGAGGTGTCCCAAAAGAAAAGCGAAAGTTTCTCCTTCTATAGTAATTTATGCAGGAGGAGGGGGTTTCTAGTGTCCTGCTCCCCATTTTAGCGCCTTTTTACGACACGCATGGCTTACGGAGGATGAATTTGTTCCACTTCCCTGGAGATAAAAGGAAATAAACAAGAACAAGAACAAGTAAGAAAATAGAAGAAAACACAGAGGGGTGATATTAACCTGTATCATTTTTTTAAATCCCATTTTCCCCCAAATATTAATATCATATTTCCTTCGATAGTTCAGAACACTTTCTTAAATACTCAGCACCTTTAACTTTAAGTAAGGACACTTGGCTTAAAGATATTTTCAAATTTTTAAATTAGTCAGATGCCCGTTACTCTGCACTATTTTATATTCAACATAAAATCCACTTGGTTTGTCTTTTATGTATTAACAGCCCATTTAAAAAAAAAAAAGTTTGTCAGTAACACAACAAAAACCTTCATCATAATTTTCACTGATGCTTAAAGTCCAAACTAGGCCTTTTTGCATTGCGTTCTCCAGTTTGCATGTTCCATAACGAAGCTGAAAAGGAGAAACATCTGGGCAAAACAATTCTTCTTGATTTACTGTTTTATCGTGATTTTCGGTTCTCATTTTTAGTTTTACCTGATGCAGAAAAAGAAAACCATAGGAAGGAGGGGAAAAATAAGTTTTCTGTAACTGTTTGTCCAAATATTACTGAAGCGAATATCAGAACAGACTATCAACAGTAGATTGAAATTAAAACCCCCCCTCTCTTTTGCAACTAAATGAACATGTATTTTATAAAATATCTTTCGTCATTTGCATAGTTCATTATACATTTATAATATAATTTTAAATGAAGGACAGACAGGGTGAAAGGGACTTATTTTCGTATACCCTATCATTGACAAATCTACGAAACATCATGTTTGTTAAATTACTTGGAATTAACGTCAAAACTTTTAAAAAATACTTTTCGTAATATTAAAACGGCCATAAGTCTCGTGCATCTAGAGAACTAAACTTAGAAACAATGATAACAATTAATAAACTAGAGTGAGCAGTGTTTGATTTTCAGCCATGTACTGATAAGAGATGCTCCTGTGTTTTGGGATGTGACTACGTGGAGGCAGATATTTTTATCTAGAGATAAATGGTAAAAAAATATTAACAGGTTTGGAAGAAGGTAAAGGCAGTATAATGAGACGCTTTATTGAAAAGATGACTGAAAAAGACCATTGCGGGGCTAAAGTATGTCAGTAAAGAATTCATTACATCGCAATTGTGTCTGTTTCCTGCCATTGTTTCTCTTGACAGTACTTAGTCTTCATTATACAAAATTTCTTTAAAAAATATTATAAATGCATATCAACGACCCTCGACAGACGTCTTTCTGCATTCTCAGTCACACTTTCGTTAAAAATTATACAGATTAAAGAACATAAATCATTTTCAGTACTCTCTTCCAGCGACTTTCAAAATTTTTTTCATGAAGCTTCAACGAGCTTGAAAAATTCTCCCAATTGAGAAATGGCATCCGACGCTGCCTGTTAAAATTGAAGATTGGCTGGATATAAGGTCCGTAACAGCAGTGTATAACAGGGGTGACTTGTAAAATTTTAAGTCAGCCCGGGAAACGTCGTCATAAGCTTTTTTCTTCTGTGTGTTTTTTTTCTATTGTCCAAGATCTTGTCAACACTTGAATTCTTTAACTGCTTAACCCTTTTAAACCCCTTTAACGGGCCCCCGGATATCAATATTTAGAATGTTAAGCTTTTTACATCATATCGAAGTTGACAGAATTCGTGATGACTGTCTTTCACTAATTGTTACACTGGTCGGGCTGCCACGACAATATCAGTGCTTGTGGGTTAGTGGCCTTACAATGAATTAAAATAATCAACCTTCCAGGCACCAGGCACTGGCATAGGTGACACCCCGGGGCTCTTAATCTCTGCTTCCTCCTCCCTCATTCTAGCAAAACGCTCACTCTGTTTCCCTGGGATTTTATCCTCTTTCCCGCAACATTGAAAATTCCTGATGTGTTGATTGCAACACGAAAGGCCTAGAACTATCTTTCAACTCCCCGTGATTGTTTTGTATCTTGTATCGCTTGCTTGCGATTTTTTGCATATATATAGAGAAAGATCGCAGTCAGCATGATTCGAACCTACTACAGGAGGACTGGCATGGTTTCCCAAGTAACGCTCTGGACCACTTAGCCACAAATGCCTCAAGAGGTGGGCAGCCTGGTTTACAAGCCATGTTTCTTCCCCAGCCCGGCCACATCAGTGAGCCTCAAGAATGGTTTCCAAGCTATTTCATTCTCCTCCTGTATGTTCTTTACCTCACAAGCGATTTATATAATCTTGCATCGACACAGAAACAAGTAACCACTTGTTTCTGAGTGGTTTAAATTCCCCGCCGAATATGCAGAGTAAAAAAAGTATTTTTTGCAATAAGTCTGGCAGAATTATGTCTTCACCAGCCGACTCTGGTCACATACAATTGTGGCTTGCTCAGGCGCAGTAGTTCTTTGATTCGCTGGTACTCTCCCCGTCTTGGGAGTGTCTGAGACCCATGTCTGAAATGGGAGAAGGTACAAGTACCTCCCCCAAAAAGCGCAGTATAGGGGAGGTTATCTGAGGCCTTGGCGTTTATAACATCTTTCAGGAAAAGGGGTAGACCTACTTAAGCCATCTTCAAAGAGTATGCTGAGGTGTAAACTATGGTGAGCTGTAATGAGCGGGAGGGTGTTGAGGTGAGGGAAATTTGGGATCGGCTTAAAGCAGCCGATACCAGCCGATATTTCTTAAAATATTAATAATGCATGAGTGCTTGAAAATATTACCATTAATAATCTACCTCACGATTGTGAGAGTTGCTCTTAAAAAACAAACACACACACACACACACACACACACACACACACACACACACACACACACACACACACACAAAAACACACACACCCGGTGGCCTGGTGGCTAAATCTCTCGCTTCACGCACGGAGGGCCCGGGTTCAATTCCCCCGGGGGGGCGGAAACATTTCGGAAGTGTTTCCTTACCCCACACACACACACACACACACACACACACACACACATACACACACATAAAAAACAGGCCTTTGTGTCTAATCGACATGTGCCTAGGACAAAATGGTAACTAACTAACACACACACACATACACACACATAGTGTGTATGTGAAAGAGGCGGGGGCCCGGGGGATGAGTCTCGACCCCCGCAACCACAAATAGGTGAGTACACACACAACACAGCATTCCGACATCTAATAAGGAGTCATTCAGGACCCTGTACACTGTGTACGTTAGGCCCATAATGGAGATGAAGCGCCAGTTTGGAACCCTCACCTAGCCAAGCATGTAAGGAAACTAGATAAAGGGCAAAGGTTTGCAACAAGACTAGTCCGGGGCTAAGGGGTATGTCCTACGAGGAGAGGTTAGGGAAAACAACCTGGCGACACTGGAAGACATGAGAGATAGAGGGATATGATAATGGCATAAAAAAACTGAGAGGAATAGACAAAAGGGGGACAGGGATAGGGGTGTTTCCAGAGATGGGACACATCAAACAAGGGGTCACAGTTGGAAGTTGAAGACTTAGATGAACCACAGGGATGTTAGGAAGTATTTCTTCAGTCACAGAGTTGTCAGGAAGTGGAATAGTCTGGGAAGGGATGTAGTGGAGGCAGGATCCATACATAGCTTCAAGAAGAGGTATGATAAAGCTCATGGAGTGGGTAGAGTGACCGAGTAGCGGCCAGTGAAGAGGCGGAGCCAGGAGCTGTGAATCGACCCCTTCAACCACAACTAGGTGAGTACAACTAGGTGAGTACACACACACACACACACACACACACACACACACACACACACACACACACACAATACACACACACATACACACACACACACACACACACACAAACACACATACACACACACACACACACACACACACACACACACACACACCTGTGTTTCTGTCTGTATGTTGGTTATTACTGAACATTGACAAGAGTTCATTACACTTTAATTATTCATGTATACATAAACATTATCATCTCAGAGAAATTAAGATTTTAATATCTAACCTTCCTGAAATTTAATACCTATTGTGCAATAAACTTTCCATTATATTATGAATATAATCATTATAATTTTAAAAATATAAAATACAGGAAAAATATCGGTATCATCCTAGAACTGGGTATCGGTATCGCCAAAAACTAGGTATCGGTATCGTCCAAAATCTTGGTATAGTCCCATGACTTATAGGAACCTGATAAAGTGCTTTTCGTCGAATGACTTAGAGACACCTTCCTTGGATCAAACCTACTTGCCTCCCATCCAGCAGATTTGTAATCCGTACAGGTTTGACGGTTCCCAGTGAATATAATAACTATATACCTTGTGTGTTGCCTTCCATACCTTGTGTGTTGCCTTCCATACCTTGTGTGTTGCCTTCCATACCTTGTGTGTTGCCTTCCATACCTTGTGTGTTGCCTTCCATACCTTGTGTGTTGCCTTCCATACCTTGTGTGTTGCCTTCCATACCTTGTGTGTTGCCTTCCATACCTTGTGTGTTGCCTTCCATACCTTGTGTGTTGCCTTCCATACCTTGTGTGTTGCCTTCCATACCTTGTGTGTTGCCTTCCATACATTGTGTGTTAACTTCCATACCTTGTGTGTTAACTTCCATACCTTGTGTGTTGCCTTCCATACATTGTGTGTTGCCTTCCATACCTTGTGTGTTAACTTCCATACCTTGTGTGTTGCCTTCCATACCTTGTGTGTTGCCTTCCATACATTGTGTGTTGCCTTCCATACATTGTGTGTTAACTTCCATACCTTGTGTGTTAACTTCCATACCTTGTGTGTTGCCTTCCATACCTTGTGTGTTGCCTTCCATACCTTGTGTGTTGCCTTCCATACCTTGTGTGTTGCCATGATTCACGCCACTATATGGTGCTCTATTCAAGAGTGATTTTGCATCGCTTACATACACATGTTTGTTTTAAACATAGTCTAATATTGAGAGTTAACATAACACACAAACATTGCCTGGGTGTGAATAGGTGTGTCAACAGATAGTTTAATTATTCAAAAAGCCATGTTAAAATAACTTTTCCTTGGCAACAATTTTAAATAAATTATACATTTTGCATTATATGAAATGTTGCATTGTATACACATGTTTGGCTTTTGTGTTGTTATCAGTAATGTTCAGTTTGCATAGAAACATTGTGTTGCTGGTATGAGGGGCTGGTGAGCGCTAAATGCACCCGAGTCACCTTTCCCCAGAACTTACATATGAAATAACTACACAAGAACGCTGTTGATACCTAAAATACTGAAACAAAGTATATACTAAGTGTATATACTTACACTTAGGTCACACTACACATACATGTACAGGGCATATATATATACACACCCCTCTAGGTTTTCTTCTATTTTGTACTAATCTTGTTCTTGTCGTAAGAGGCGACTAAAGTGCCGGGAGCAAGGGGCTAGTAACCCCTTCTCCTTTATAAATTACAAAACTGGGATGTTTGAATGTGCGTGGATGTAGTGGGGTGATAAGAAAGAAAGAAATGATTGCTAATGTTACGAACGAAAGAAGCTTGGATGTCCTGGCTCAAGCGAAACAAAGCTGAAGGAGTAGGCGAGTTTCAGTGGGGAGAAATATATGGGATTAAGTCAGGAGTATCTGAGAGAGTTAGAGCTAAGAAAGGGTAGCAATAATGTTGAAGGATCATTTATGAAGAGAGAAGAGGGAACATAAATGTATAAATTCAAGGATTATGTGGATTAAAATAAGGGTCGGATGCAAAAAGTGGGTCATAATAAGTGTGTATGAACCTGGAGAAGAGAGGAGTGTAGAGGAGAGAGAGAGATTTTGGGAAATGTTAAGCGAGTGTGTAGGAACTTTTGAACCAAGTGAGAGAGTAATTGTGGTAGGGGACCTACATGCTAAAGTAGGAGAAACGTTTAGAGAGGGTGTGGTAGGTAAGTTTGGGTGCCAGGTGTAAATAATAATGGGGAGCATTTGATTGAACTTTGTATAGAAAGAGGTTTGGTTATAGGTAACACATATTTTAAGAAAAAGAGGTAAAATAAGTAAACAAGATATGATATAGGGGGTAATGACAGCAGTTTGTTGGACAACGTATTGATAGATAATAGACTGTTAGGTAAACTTTAGGCTGTACATGTTTATAGAGGGGCCACAGATATATCAGATCACTTTTTAATTGTAGCTACAGTGGGAGTAAAAGGTAGATGGGGTACAAGGAAAATGGAAGCAGCAAATAAGAGAGAAGATATAAACAACTGTTGGAGGAAAGATGGGCTAGTCAGAGTATAGGCAATGGGGTAGAAGATGTACGGGAAAACTTTAAGAATATAGTGTTAGTGTGATCAGCAGAAGTTTGTGGTTACAGGAAAGTGGGTGCTGGAGGGAAGAAGAGCGATTGGTGGAATGATGATGTAAAGAGAGAAGTAAGAGAGAAAAGGTTAGCATATGAGAGGTTTTTACAAAGTAGAAGTGATGAAAGGAGGCAGAAGTATATGGAGAGAAAAAGAGATGTTAAGGGAGTGGTGAAGCAGTGTAAAAATAAAGCAAATGAGAGTGGGTGAGATTTTATCAACAAATTTTGTTGAAAATAAGAAAAGTTTTGGAGGTGAGATTAATAAGCTGAGAAAGCCTAGGGAACGAATGGATTTGATAGTTAAAAATAGGAAAGGAGAGTTATTAAATGGAGAGTTAGGGTTATCGGGAAGATGGAGGGAATATTTTGAGAAATTGTTAAATGTGGATGAAGACAGGGAATCTGTGATTTCGTGTATAGGGCAAGGAGGAATAACATCTTGTAGGAGTGAGGAAGAGCCAGTTGTGAGTGTGGGGTAAGTGCGTGAGGCAGTGGGAAGATGGAAAGGGGGTAAAGCAGCTGGGATTGATGGGATAAAGACATAAATGTTAAAAGCAGGTGGAGATATAGTTTTGGAGTGGTTAGTGTTTTTATTTAATAGATGTATGGAAGAGGGTAAGGTACCTAGGGATTGGCAGAGAGCGTGCATAGTTCCTTTGTATAAAGGCAAAGGAGACAAAAGAGAGTGTAAAAATTGTAGGGGAATAAGTCTGTTGAGTATACCTGGTAAAGTGTATGATAGTTATTATTGAAAGAATTAAGAGTAAGACGGAGAGTAGGATAGCAGATGAACAACGAGGCTTTAGGAAAGGTAGGGGGTGTGTAGACCAAGTATTTACAGTGAAACATAAATGTTGACAGTATTTAGGTAAGGGTAAAGAAGTTTTTGTGGCATTTATGGATTTGGAAAAGGCGTATCATAGGGTGGAAAGGGGGGCAATGTGACAGATGTTGCAGGTGTATGGAATAGGAGGTAGGTTACTGAAAGCTGTGAAAAGTTTTTACGAGGATAGTGAGGCTCAGGTTAGAGTATGTAGACGAAAGGGATATTATTTCCCAGTAAAAGTAGGCCTTAGACAGGGATGTGATGTTACCATGGATGTTCAATATATTTATAGATGGAGTTGTAAGAGAAGTGAATGCTCGGGTGTTGGCAAGAGATGTAGGGTTAAAAGATAAAGAATCTAACACAAAGTGGGAGTTGTCACAGTTGCTCTTTGCTGAAGTTGCAGAGGTTGGTTGATGAGTTTGGTAGGGTATGTAAAAGAAGGAAATTAAAGGTGAATATAGGAAAGAGTAAGGTGATGAGGATAAAAAGAATAGGTAACGGAAGACTGGATATCAGATTGAAGGAAGAGTATCGAGGAGGTGAATGTATACAGATATCTTGGAGTGGATGTGTCAGCAGATGGGTCTATGAAGTATGAGGAGAATCATAGAATTGACGAGGGAAAAAAGGTGAGTGGTGCACTGAGGAGCTTGTGGAGACTAAGAACTTTGTCCATGAAAGCAAAGAGGGGAATGTATTAGTGTATAGTTATACCAACGCTTTTATATGGGTCTGAAACATGGGTGGTGAATTTTGTAACAAGGAGAAGGCTGGAGGCAGTGATGTCGTGTCTGAGGGTAATGTGTGGTGTGAATATAATGCAGAGAATCCGTAGTTTGGTGATGAGGAGGTGCGGGATTACCAAAACTATTATCCAGAGGGGTGAGGAGGGGTTACTGAGATGGTTCGGACATGTAGAGAGGATGGAACAAAATAGAATGATTTTGAGAGTGTATAAATCTGTAGTGGAGGGAAGGCGGGGTAGGGGTCGGACTAGGAAAGGTTGGAAGGAGGGTTTAAAAGAGGTTTTGTGTGCAAGAGGCTTTGACTTCCAGCTAGCATGCGTGAGCGTGTTAGAAGCGAATGGAGACAAATGGTTTTAGGACTTGACGTGCTGTTGGAGTGTGAGCAAGGTAACATTTATGAAGGGATTCAGGAAAACCCGGCAGGCCGGACTTGAGTCTTGGAGATGGGAAGTACAGTGTCTGCACTCTGAAGGAGGGGTATTAATGTTGCAGTTTTATAACTGTAATGTAAGCACGCCTCTGGGAAGACAGTGGTGAAGTGAATGATGATGAAAGCTTTTCTTTTTCGGGCCACCCTGCCTTGGTGGGAATCGGCCGATGTGTTAATAAAAAAAAAAATACGGTGAGAGAAATACACCCCTCATTGTATTTATCCTGCACCATAGCGCCTGTTATAGAAATTTGTATAGAAATTATTAGGTAAAAGTTAACGAAGCCATAGAAGTTATTATAGAATTAATTACACTAGGATTTCACTTAACTGCAGAAAGACTTTATATTTGTATTTGTAATTTAAAATATCGAACAGGAGTTTTTTAACGACTCGTACAAATAATTAGCATAAACTGGGTATTAATGTTATAGTTATTTTGTCTAGTTCGTATATGTTATCTTGTCTAGTTTGTATGTGTTATCTTGTCTAGTTTGTATGTGTTATCTCGTCTAGTTTGTATGTATTATATTGTCTAGTTTGTATGTATTATATTGTCTAGTTTGTATGTATTATATTGTCTAGTTTGTATGTATTATATTGTCTAGTTTGTATGTATTAAATTGTCTATTTTGTATGTGTTATCTTGTCTAGTTTGTATGTGATACCTTTTTTTTTAGTCTGTGTTATCTTCTCTAGTTTGTGAGTGTTATTTTCTCTAGTTTGTGTTATGTAGTTTACGGTCTATCCTTTCTTGATTTGTTCTTACTACCACACGTGGGGTCTCTCCTCGCCCTCTCCTCTCCCTCTCCCTCTCCTCTCTCTCTCTCTCTCTCTCTCTCTCTCTCTCTTCTCTCTGTTATTTACACAGGGCTCTACAAGGTTAAGTTTAGAGTTCCAAACTTCATTTACAAGCTTGGAGCTATTCCCTACATCAGCTCATTTGAAAGCCTTTTTATTGTTAAGATACATACAGTAAGTGAATAGTCTGAAGTTGTAGCTAGCTATGGTCCAGCAATTTCATTTGGTCAACTGATTATTTCGTTGATGTCATTCTGCTGTACGAACATATTCCAGACTCGATTAATCCTAGGAATAAATGATCTCTGATGAAGTGACGTCTTGTTGTGTAGAAGATACCTTCTCACTGTGCTTGGAGTGGAGCCAGCTGTGGTACTTTGACAATATTAACCTTGTACATAACAGTAAGGCCACTCGCATCCCTCCGGTGTTGAAGGCTCTCATGAGTTGACAGATTAGTCCAGGTTCCGTCCAGGCGAGAGATGAGCCGTCTTGATCTGCTATATATTCTAAGAAAAGGTAGCAGATTAGACCGAAGCGGGGGAGGGGGGGGGGTGAGGAATAGGCAGGCAATCCAAGAAAGTGGAACATACTCAAGGTGTGACCAGATGCGGGATTCGTCTAATTGCTGTAAGCTTAATGGCCGCTTTGTTTGCAAGATTTACAATGTGGTTTTTCATAGTCAATTAGGAGTTAAATTTCACCCCAAGGACATCATCATCGTCCCCTGGTACCAACGCTCTCCCTATCATTGTTACCGCTCTCCAGCATTACCATCATGGTGCCTAGAAACCATAATCATTTGTTATTTCTTAAGAGCAAATGTGACCTGCCATCGTTTTCCCAGGCTATCGCTGTAAGTTTGTGATTGATGTAACTTAGAGCAGCTGGTATCTACTCTTTTGGATAAGTAAATGTCAGAGAACAGTCGTCTGCATATGCATGGGATTCAGAGATGAGATAATGGTCGTTGAAGTAGACATTCCATAACAATGTCCAAAGCACATTTCCTTGTACAACACTTTCACCAATAGTGTCTTGTTGATTGTCCCGTTTCGAATTACTCTTAGAGATCTACTTTGAAGATAATCACTGAGGAGGCATAGTACAGAGCCGGCGACTCTAGTGCTTGCAGTTTTGCCAAGAGTCTCTGGTGCCATACTCGGTCGAAAGTACTCGCAATTTCCAGGGCTACCATACAGTTGACTTTGGATTCATCCAGTGACTGGTGCCACTTAGTGGAGAGGTTCAACAGCAGACCAGCATATTGACGGTTACACAGAAGCGAGTATTGTCTCAAGAATCTTACCAGTGATTGACAGGAGTGACACTGGTCTGTAGTTGCTGATGTGCGCTCTGCTCTTCTTTTTGTGAACAAGGATTTCTCTTCTCTCTCTCTCTCTCTCTCTCTCTCTCTCTCTCTCTCTCTCTCTCTCTGCCTACGGACGTTGTTTATCTTTCATTATCTATCTGTTTACTTACTTATCTCCTGCTCCCCTCTTCACCTCGTGTCCCTCTCCCATTTATCCATTCCTGCTTTGTTTCCTCACGTTCATGCTGCTTCCTCCTCCTATAGCTTCCCTCCTCTTATAATTTTCCTCCTCTTCCCTTCTTCTTTTTCACTCTTCCTTCTTTTTTCCTCCTACCTCCTTCACCTTCTAATCCTACCCTCCTCCTCCCCTCTTCCCTCCTCCTCCATTCTACCTCCTTCACCTTCTAATCCTATCCTCCTCCTCCCTTCTTCCCTCCTCCATTCTTCCTCCTCCCTTCTTCCCTCCTCCTCCTCCCTTCTTCCTCTCTCCTTTCCACTTCTTCCTCCCTCTTCCTGGTTTTTCTTCTCTTTCATGTTCCTATATTTCCTTTGTTAGTTTTCTCTCACACTACACCGTTTGTTCTATTGTTTCTGCTGCTTGTTTATTCTGGTCTTACCTCACACTATCCACTCTTCCTCTCCCTCTCTTATATAACCTTTCTGGTTATCTCACCGCTTTAACCACAATCTCTCTCTCTCTCTCTCTCTCTCTCTCTCTCTCTCTCTCTCTCTCTCTTCTCTTTCTCTCTCTCCTCTTCTCTCTCCCTTTTTCTCTCCTCTTTCTCTCTCCTCTCTTCTTTCTCCCTCTTCTCTCTCTCTCTCTCTCTCTCTCCCTCTTCTCCCTTTTACACAGGGTTTGACAAGGTTAGGTTAAGGATTCCTAACTTTATTGACAAGCTAAGAGCTGTTACCTACATCAGCTCATTTGAAAGCATTTTTATTGTTATGAAACATACAAGTTGGGAACAGGATGAAGTTGAGCCATCTGTCGGTCAGCATTTTCATTTGATCAACTGACTTTATCTCGTTGACATCATAATGCTGTACGAATGTGTTCCAGACTCGAGTCATCCTGGGGATAAATGATCTCAGATGAAGTGATGTTCTGGAGAAGGGTACAGCCAGAGTGAAGTTGCTGATTTCTGCCCGTCTTGTGGAAAGTATTGGTTTGGAAATAGGGTAGTTGATGAGTGGAACAGTCTGCCTAGTAGGGTTATTGAGCTAGGACCTGGGTAGTTTCAAATTTAGGTTGGATAAATTCATGAGTGAGAGGTTGGACTGGAGTGGGACTGCGCATGAGTGGGTAGAATTGTCAAAGCTTATTTCTTGGGTAGCATTGAAAATTGGGTTGAGCAAATATTCTGTTAGTGGGACGGATTGTGAAGGACCTGCCTAGTATGGGCCAACAGGCCTGCTGCAGTGTTCCTCCTTTCTTATGTTCTTATGTTCTTGTTTCTGGCTGTCCTCGAAGTGGAGCCAAGTGTGGTACTTTGACAATGTTGACCTTGTACATAACAGTAAGGCCACCCACATCCCTCCTGTGGAAAAATAAACACATAAGCAGTATAATGTGATCCTTTATTGACAACGTTTCGCCCACGCAGTGGGCTTTATCGAGTCACATAAGAACATAAGAAAGGAGGAACACTGCAGCAGGCCTGTTGGCCCATTCTAGGCAGGTCCTTCACATTCCATCCCACCAACAGAATATTTGTTCAACCTAATTTTCAATGCTACCCAAAAAATAAGCTTTGATAATTTTATTTACTCATGTGCAATTCCCACTCAAATCCAACCCCTTTCACTCATGAATTTATCCAACCTAAATTTAAAACTACCCAAGGTCCTTGCTTCAATAACCCTACTAGGCAGACTGTTCCATTCATCAACTACCCTATTTCCAAACCAATACTTTCCTATATCCTTTCTAAATCTAAACTTATCTAACTTGAATCCATTATTGCGGGTTCTCTCTTGGAGAGATACCCTCAAGACCTTATTTATATCCCCTTTGTTAATACCCATTTTCCACTTGTATACCTCGATCATGTCTCCCCTCATTCTACGTCTTACAAGTGAATGTAATTTAAGGGTCTTCAATCTTTCTTCGTAAGGAAGATTTCTAATGCTATGTATTAATTTAGTCATTCTACGCTGAATGTTTTCTAACGAATTTATGTCCATTCTGTAATATGGAGACCAGAACTGAGCTGCGTAATCTAGGTGAGGCCTTACTAATGATGTATAAAGCTGTAATATAACGTCTGGACTTCTGTTGCTAACACTTCTTGATATAAATCCCAGTAATCTATTTGCCTTATTACGTACGCTTAGGCATTGCTGTCTTGGTTTAAGGTTGCTGCTTACCATCACCCCCAAGTCCTTCTTGCAATCTGTATTGCTAAGTTCTACGTTATTTAACTTATAAGTGCTTGGGTTATGGACACTCCCGAGCTTTGAACTTTGCATTTATCTACATTGAACTGCATCTGCCATTTTTCTGACCAGGAATTGAGTTTGTCTAAATCCTCCTGTAGTTCACTGACATCTACGTCTGAATCGATTATCCTACCTATCTTCGTGTCATCAGCGAATTTGCTCATATCACTAGAAATTCCTCGTCAAGGTCATTTATATATATTATAAACAACAACGGGCCCAAAACCGATCCCTGAGGAACGCCACTTGTTACAGATCCCCACTCCGATTTAACCCATTTATGCACACCCTCTGCTTCCTATTGGTGAGCCATGACTGATCCATGACAACACTTTTCCCCAATGCCATGAGCAGCCACTTCTTTAACAGTCTCTGATGTGGTACTCTATCAAAAGCCTTACTAAAATCCAAATAAACGATATCGAATTCTTTATCATTATCAACTGCCTCAAAAGCCCCACTGAAAAAGTTAACAAATTAGTTAGGCAGGAACGGCCCCTGGTGAATCCATGCTGAGTATCATTAATCAAATTATGCCTATCGAGATGGCTTCTTATGTTATCAGCTATAATCGACTCTAGTAATTTGCCTACAATTGATGTTAGACTTATTGGGCGGTAATTTGATGGTAACGACTTGTCCCCTGCTTTAAAAATAGGAATTACATTAGCCATCTTCCACGTATCCGGCACTACACCTGTTTGAAGAGATAGGTTAAAAATGTTAGTTAAGGGTTCACAGAGTTCTATTTTGCATTCCTTAAGAACCCTTGAAAAAGCTCATCAGGGCCTGGCGATTTATTTTGCTTCAAACGGTCTATCTGTTTGATAACCTTTTCGCTAGTGACTGTGATACTACATAATTTATCTTCTTCAGGCCCACTAAAATACCTAATTCTTGGGATATTATTAATGTCTTCCTGAGTGAAAACCGAGAGAAAATAATTATTAAAAATAGAGCACATTTCATTCTCTTTGTCAGTAAGATACCCATAATTATTTTTAAGGGGACCTATCTTATCTCTAACTTTTGTTCTATACACCTGAAAAACTTTTTGTTAGTTTGAATCCCTAGCAACTTTAATTTCGTAGTCCCGTCTTAGCTTTTCTTATCCCTTTTTAACGTCCTCTTAATGTCAATATACTGACTCATAAGATGACCCTCACTTTTGATACGCCTATAAACTCCTTTCTTCTGCCCTAAAATATATTTGAGCCTATTATTCATCCATTTGGGTCATTTCTATTCGATCTAATTTCTTTATATGGGATAAATGTTATTTGGGCAGCATGTATAGTGTTCAGAAAACTGTCATATTGATAGCTATCTTCATTACCCCAGTCCACAGATGATAAGTGTTCTCTAAGTCCATTGTAATCTGCTGCGAAAATCTGGGACCGTTACTGAGTTATTCGTACTATGAAACTTCCATTCAATGCCAAAGGTATGATTTGTGGTCGCTTCTGCGAGTTCCCTGTAATTTCTAAATTATTAATAAGGGTTTCCTTGTTTGCCAGAACTAAGTCAAGCAGGTTATTTCCCTTGAGGTTCTGTCACAAACTGCTTCAAAACAATCTTGAACTACATCTGAAGTCGTTAGATTCTAAATTCCCAGTCAAAAATTCCAATAAATTTTGACTAAAGTTAAGTCACCCAGAATAACTACGTTATCGTGCATTGTGGCCTTAACAATTTCCTCCCATAGTAGTCTCCCTTGGTCCCTATCTAAGTTTGGGGGACGGTATATCACACCTAAATCAATTTCATGCCCCTCTGAAATTCTGTCCAGACAGACTCTGTGGTTATTTCAGACTTTATCCAAACAGTTCAAGCGATCTCGGACATACAGTGCCACTCCACCCCCTTCCCGAAACTTCTGTCTACTTGGAACAATTTAAAACCCTGTATATGACATTCAGCAGGCATGTCCCTATTTTCGTATTGAACCACGTCTCAGTTATGGCAAATACATCAATGTTACCTGCACTTGCAAATAATCTCAAATCGTCCATCTTATTCCTAGCACTACGACTATTTGTATAATACACTTTTAAAGACCCTCCTTTCTTCTTTTACCCTTCCTGCTCCATTCTGTTTTACCACTATACCTATTTCTGTCCTTGTTATTGTTAAGTTTTTTTATATCAAAGCCTAGATCTATATTTCGACATTCATTATTTTCCATTTCTAAACCCATCCCTCTAACTAATCCTAGTTTAAAGTCCTAACAACACCCTCAACTGAACTAGCAAGAAAATCCACACCTGCCCTGGATAAGTGAACCCCATCCCTGGCATACATGTCATTTCTGGCCATAGAAGTGGTCCCAGTTGCAAATGAATGGTACTGCATTATCCTTACAGTGTTTGTCCAGCCAGCAATTGACACCAATTGCCCTGGACAGCCATTCATCTCCAACTCCTCTCCTTGGCAAAATACCACATATGACAGGGTTCCCACCCTTCTTCCTAATTATGTCTATTGCTGACCTATACCTGCTAGTCAGGTCCTCACTCCTACGTCTGCCAACATCGTTGCTCCAGCACTGAGACAGATAATAGGATTGCTCCCATTACCTCTCATGATGTCGTCCAGACGGCTAACAATATCCTCCATCCCAGCCCCAGGAAAGCAACCCTCTGCTCCTACTTCTTTTCAAGCAGAACCCCATCCATTACCTAATTTGACTATCCCCAACAAGAAAATGTTCTTCCTTCCTTTGGGGTGTTCGGGTGTTCCCGTAGTCGACTCACATTCATCGGGTAACAGGAGAATCGGTTCGATGTTTCCACAACTTCTGGGTTTTTCGTTAAATTTTACCTCTCCATCCTCCTCTTGATCTTTAACTTTGCCCATGCATTCCGCCACTGTCCAGGTTCCTTTCTTGGTTTAGGATTCTCAACAGGAGGATTCACGAATCCCTTGTTTTTTTCATCCGCTGTATCTCAAGCTTGCTACCCCCAGTTCTTCCTTCAGCTCTGGTAAGTAGCTCAAAAGAGGACATCTTTTTCAGATTCACAGAGACACACAAGACACGTCTTCACTGAGTTAAGTCAGGTCCACCACTGTTAAACGGTCCCACTAAAATTTTATTTAACAAATCCCCCGGTTTTAATAAGTTTGTCACCACCCTAAACTTCTGCCTTAATTGTTTTTAAAAAAAATTTTTTAATTCATTATTTTTTATTTTATACAACGGGGTTCCCACCATTGAACCTCTGTCTCCACTTTCCTAGCAGAAGTCCTATCCATAACCTAATTTGACTATCCCAACAAGAACAATGTTCTTACCTTCCTTGGTGTCGTTCAGATGTTCCCCGGCGTCCATTCATGGTAACACAGATCTTCGATGTTTCCACAACGGTTTTGGTTTTTAATTTACCTCTCCATCATCCTCTTGTCTTTAACTGTCCATGCATTCCGGCACTGTCAGGTTTCCCTGCTTTAGGATTTCAACAGAATTTACGAATCCTCTTGTATTCTCAGCAGTCGCTTATCTCAAGCTTTGACTCAACCATGCTGGAAGTACTAAGTGAAAATCTTGTTAGATTGACAACAAGCTTCGTCTTCACAGTGGCTTTATCGAGTCATCAACAGATCTACCTGGAAAATGAGCAACATGGAGATTATATAGGGTACAGTCAGGTGGAGAATGCTGGGTCAGGTGGAGAAAGCTGCATGTGAGTCTTAAAAGTAGTGTGATAGTTAAAAACATAGTGTGACTTAAAGGACCTGCAGTGTACCATTCTTGAGTTCTAGGTGGGATAGCGTTGAAGAAGTTTCTTGGCAATAGGTTCAGCTATGTTGTAGAAGCCGTTGTTCTGGTTGAAGTTGTTGGATATCAGATGAGTGATGATTCTAGGATTCTTCGGTATTGCGTGTTGTCTTCTCTGGCGATGAGTCTTGCGTTTCTGTAGTTGATTAAATGGTTGTGTAAATTTCGGTGTTGAACACAGGCATTTCTTGAGTCGTCAGATCTGCCTGCGTACTGGTGTTCTGAAATGCGTGTTTGTAGGTCTCTGGATGTTTCGCCAACGTATAATTTGCTGCAGCCATTACAAGGATTGTGTATACCCCTGCCGTGGATTGAAGCTTTTCCTGTCTGTTACTGGTAATGTCCTTGATGGTGGTGGATGTGGAGGTGGATACTCGGAATGAGGTCTTAGAAAAAAAAAAAAAAAAGTTGGAAACTTGTTTGGAAATGGAGTTGGTGGGAAGGACTATGTATCTCTTCTCAGCAGTGTCTTCTCTGGGTGTGTTGAAGATGTTTAATGCCCGTCGTCTGCAGTCTCTAATGAAGTGACGAGGATAGTGAAGTTTGGAAAAACTTGTTCAATGAGGGAGCATTCTTCTTCAAGGAACTCACTGCTGCAGATTCTGAGTGCGCGCAGGAAAAAGCCTATAATTACACCACGTTTAATTTTGGGGTCTTGAAGTAAAGTGGAGAAGATCGTGTTGATT